>JAVXUO010000752.1:0-197683 GCA_033065855.1 Escallonia rubra
ATAAACAAGATCACACCTGTACTTTAGATGCCATATATATAAATGGATGCCTTTCGCTTTTGACTTTACCTCCAAGAGAAAAGACAGGCGTGCGACTTATGCTTAGCTGGGAGTTAGGGTGGTATTATGAACAGTGGAATTCGAAAAGAAGGCAGGAGATTTACAGAGAGACAGAGTAGGATATTCTAGAGAGAGCTTATTCGCGACTTTCTCCGAGTATGCGTGATACAATTATAAACGTTCATCCCAAATTCTCCACATTTCGTGTGTGTGGTAATTGATTAGTGTCGAATCCCTACACATTATTATGCTTTTTGAACTCTGAAATTTAAGGCTATTTCCAAACAAGTAATGCAAGCCTCGTATTCGGCTATTTCCAAACCAATGAGCATGCTTCATATTTCGGCTTTGAACTCCCAAATTTAAGGCTATTCTCAAACCAATAAATAATTTGGACATGTTTCCAAATGTCGATTTCATGCAGAATGCACAATGCGACTTTACTTATTTTTTTATTATTATTTCAGAAAATTACGCTATTACACTCAATGGATCAAATAAAAACCCTTAATTCAAGATACATATTTTTGTCATAACACCAATCATTACATGTTATCTGAATCAGTGATGGTTACCATGTCTCTTGACACTAACTAAGCCACACAAGAGTGACAAAATCGAGACAACCATTTGTGTATCAAATTCCAACGATATTGGGGCAACATCAAGAAATTAGCGCATAAGCTCCATTTGAATCATGTTGGAGCTTTCCAAAGCAGACACAGTGCCCACGATTAATGGTAAGTAGCCTTATTACTAGAAACCATACATTTTGTGATCAAAGTCTCCTACTGGGAACTACGTACATTCAATGTGACCAGTATTCTCAAACATACCAGGACCCATATAGTTTCAGATTTTCACATGCCTTGGATAAGGCAAGATATATCATTTGAAACTTGTTGAGGGCCAATCTTTGATCTTAAATCAAAGGCTCCATAAACTCAGGCATCCTTAATTGATCGTGTCACTATCCAAAACATTAATAAATCGCCCAAAGCTACGGTTTTGGTCAAGACAATGTGTGTGCCTTCATAACCATGTTCAATGCTTTCCAAGCTAGGTACTTACTTGCGGCATAATTTTCTTAGCCACGTTAATTTTGCGAATTTTTTTTGTTGCCATAAATGGATTTAGAGAAGTGGACCAATGTCTCATCTCCGCCTGTCGTTACTTCATTTGATTAAGTGGTCATTAGATTAACTCATCTTCAATTATCGAAACCTTGAGCATAGAAAATAAAATCGTACTGTATAATGTAATCCTTTGATGAAGAAACGAAGGCTTGAAGGTGCAAAACGCTTCTTGAAGATAATTGAAGCCTCTCCCCAAAAGTAAGAAAACTAGTGACAGCTATAATGGATCGCGTATCCATCTCTGTCTGATCAAACATGTTTTGTAAAACCATTCAAAAATAGGTTAGCACTAAGTAATTTTAAATAAACCACATTTTTATCATCGATATTATGTAAATATGTCTCTAACCCTTCCCTGTTGGTTGCATGAACCATACCAAAAGCTAGATTCAAATAACTGCCATAGATTAAAAAATAATAGGACTTTAGGTAAGAACATTGAATCTTGTAAAAAGATAAGGTAAAATTCTTGAACCGCCATTCTTACAACATGCGGTCAACCGTTCCAAAGTGAATCTAGTGAAACCAATAAAATAACCCTAGAGGGGGGGTGAATAGGGTTTTAAGATTACTTTAAGATATAACAACCAACAAACCTTAATCTCAAAAACTCAAGTAAACAAACAATCAATCTCAACACAATATGTAAAACAATAATGTAAAGAGAGAAGGGTTTAGAGATACTTGACAATGAGAATTAAATGGTTCGGCTTGATATACCCACAAGCCTACGTCCACCCCTTCAAGGAAGTCCCTTGAAAGGCCCTAGAATCCACTAGTATGATCTTCCTTACGGGTCAAGATCGAACCTCTTACAATCCCTTGATGCTATGCCCACATCAAGAACAAGCTTTGACAAACCCAAAGCTCCAAAGCTTGACAACCCCAAGCTTTGATACAAGAACCTTTCAATGATGAAATGAGTACAAGATTTCACTCTTAAGAAGTAGATGAGTACAAGTTGAAGTACTAGAACAAGAGAGATGAGTGTATGATGACTTATGAAAGTGTATCTTTCTCTAATGTAAGCTCACAATAAATGCTCTCTTGAAAAGGATGAGAAATCAATGAAAACAAGAGAGATTTGAACAATTGCTTTGATCTTTGAGAATATGAAAGATAGGAGAGCTTTGAATGCAATTGATGAATGAAAACAATGCCCAAGATGAGTATTTATAGAGCTGGGAATAAATATGACCGTTTGGGGTTAGGTAGGGCATTAAATGCGCCAAACGGTAAATGCAGTCGACTGCAATGCCCATTGCAGTCGACTGTAACCCAAAAAGTAGCCGTTGGAAATTCAAATTTCCAACTTGCAGTCGACTGCAATGCAATGCAGTCGACTGTAATGGGCTACTGGAAGTATTGCAGTCGACTGCATTCAATGCAGTCGACTGTAATACCCTACTGCCCAACATGCAGTCGACTGCATCCCAATGCAGTCGACTGCATCCCTGAAAATGCTGTTTCCTGTTTTTAAAGCATGAAAATCTTTTTATGCATGCAAGGGAAACCTATGGGCAAGTTCTAGGTATACAGTCATCGTAACGATCATCTCTCTATGCCTAGTTTACAAAGACAGAAATAAAAGCATGAAAACTTCAATCGTCGAATTTCCTCTTTGATGCGTTCCGTTGAAAGTCTTTGATCGTGTTGCTCGTCTAATAATCCATTTGCATGAGTATGAGATTGTTCCTATTGCTTCATCAACTCAATGCATGTTAGACAGCATAATCATCAATGTTAGTTATCATCAAAATCAAATATAATCCTAGGTTAAATAACCGTAGGGTTAAGAATCTCCCCCTTTTTTATGATGGCAAACATTGATTCAAATAATATGAGATATATAAGATAATATGCGAAATGAGGCATAACAATCTCAATTAAAAACCATAAGGGGTCATGAGAAGAAATCATGACAAAACGCTCCCCCTATCTTAAGCAATGTAGGGCTCCCCCTAACTTAAGTAATATATGCTCATTTCAAGTCCACACAAATATGAATCAATAATATTTTCTCCCCCTTTTGACATCATTGAAAAAAAATCAAGGGTGTGTGAAAGTGATCAACGTATGTATCCATCCATGGATAATCATTATAGCCAACAAGGGCATTCAAAAACAAGAAATCATAAGTACTTGAATATCCATCGAAAGGTATATCAAGACTTGTAATAATAGCACATAATAAAAAAATGTAATATAAATCAAGCGTGCCGCAAGAGAAGCGAGAATCAAAATGCTAATTTAAACCAAGTTTTAATAATACTACGCATAACATCCATGACAAGTTTTGAAATACATAAATGAGTCTGAGAACATAAGCAAATAAAGACATAAAACAAGTCCTAACGCCTAAGGACCCGATGGTGGAGGTGGTGGATGAAAGAAGTCCTCCTCGGGACACTGAATCCCACAATGATCCTCCATGCGAGAAAGGCGTCGACTGAGCTGGCTATGGGCGAGATCTATCCGACTGAAACTGGCATGCATATGCTGCTGCATCATATCTAGGCGTGCGAGGATCGCGTCATATCCAGAAGTAGACGGACCGGAAGAAGTGCCCGCCTCATATGTACTCGAAAAGATCAAGGGAGGTGAATCACGATCAATCCCGTCGCCGGCAGCTCGATCAGCATCAGTGTCAACATCAATATCAACAGCAACATCAACGTCCTCATCATCATCACCATCAGCCTCATCAGCCTCATCCTCATCATCATCGACAGGGACATCGTCCATGTCAGGCTCCGGTAAGAAGCGGTCATGACCATCTAAAAGGCCCTTTCTACGAAGGGTAGAGATGTCTAGTACGAGGTGCCTAGTAACCTCAATATACTCACCCATAATGCGAGTGAGTAGGAGGCCATATGGTAGAGCTAAGGCAGGATGTGAGGTGCTCCTAATCATGTTTAACATGATGAGACGAGGGAGGTTAAGCGGTGTGCTAGAGCGAAAGAAGGTCAGGAGCTGAACATCCAAGTAAGAAACAAGTGAAAGACCTCCTGTTCTAGGAATGACGTTATGAGCGATGATATGATGGAACAGACGAGAGAGAGGTGGTAGGTCACGTAGGCTGGGCTTGCTCGCAACCCGAACCTGTCGACAATGAAGTGTATGTCGAAGCTGCTCCTCAATAGTAAAAGGTCGGTCAAACCAATGTGACTGACCAGCAACAGGTATCATGTCTAATGAAAATGAGAAACCACTATCGGGTAGGTCTAGAATAATGGCTAGACGAGACTGAGAAAATGAAATGCGGCGTCCAAAAACATAGGACGTGAGGGTACATGACTCAGTAGCAATGCTCCAATTCAAATTTGCATAAAACAAGCGAATTGCATCAGGATAATAAAGGGTAGTGTTCCTATCAGTAAAGCGATCTAGAAGACTATCCTGAAGGGATCTAAGAACACCTATGGTGAAAAGGAATGGAGTATCCAGTCGCAAACCTGGAGTCAGAGGGGAAGAGAGTTGTGCAGAAAAGCGATCGGCAGCCTCGCGGGTCCGATAACGATTTTGATCAAATTCTACCGCGATAGGCTCGGGCTTGGGCTCGGGTGCGGGTGCAGCTCGTGAGCGAGATGAACTAGCACGTGCACGTTTCTCTCTTGCCATTCTTGAACAGTCTAAACAAAGAAAGCATAAATGTAAGAGAAATGAAGATGCAAAAAAAAATGGAAAACATTAAAAATTTGAGAAAAAGATAAACCCTAATTCATGCAATTTGGGGAAAATTTAATTTTGGACAAATTGAATGAAATTAACCATGTATAATCGAGCAATAGACATAACTAAGCATGAATCAAGTGATTAAACATGTAATTGCATAATCAATTTGAAGAAATTTTGACAATTGAAAAACCCTAGTTTATGAAAATTGGGGAAAAACGAATTTTGCATGAAAACATGTAATTAAACTATGTAGGAACATGTAATAAGCATCCCTAAACATTAATCAAGCGTTAAAACATATAGTAGCATGCTTAATTTGAGTGGATCTGAAGAAATATAATATATAGAGCAATTTCGAATTTCAACAGATTTAGAACAATGTAGGTGAAAATGAGCAGAGAAAGTATGTAAAACATGTATTAGAATAAGAGTTGGGAGGATTTACGTACCAATTTCAAGACAAACGATGAAGAAATGAGTTCTAGGAGAGAGGAAAGGTGCGGTTCGAAGAGAGGGAGAGGCAAACTGCAGAAATCTGAGATCTGGGCTCGATTTATGCCCTTTCCCCGTAATGCAGTCGACTGTAATGCTGAATGAAGTCGACTGTAATGACCAATGCAGTCGACTGTATTGCCTAATGCAGTCGACTTCAATGCAAAAAATCAAGCAGTCTTGAACATGATTATGCATATTAATATTGCAATATAAGTGTGTGCAAATCATAAAAATCAATAAAATCAACATTTGTTTGGAAAGAGAAAAATCAACCAAAGCATGCTATAAGCATATGAGATAATGCTCAAGCATGTAAAGAGCAACAAGCATGTTTATGCACAAGAGATATAACATTTAGTCACATAGGTGAAGACATGCCAAGTTCTCTTCTAAGAGCGGTAAACCTCTTCGAATCTAAAGGTTTAGTGAAGATATCCGCTAATTGGTGATTTGTGTCCACGAAATCAAGAACAATATCACCTTTTTGCACATGATCACGAATAAAATGGTGTTTGATTTCTATGTGCTTTGTGCGTGAATGTTGGATGGGATTTTTGGTCAAGTCAATGGCACTAGTGTTATCACATAAGATAGGTATGTGATCATACTTGAGTCCAAAGTCCAAAAGGGTTTGTTTCATCCAAAGAATTTGTGCACAACAAGCACCAACCGCCATATATTCGGCTTCGGTGGTAGAGAGTGCAACCGAATTTTGCTTTTTGGAACTCCAAGAAACAAGAGAGTGACCTAGGAATTGGCAACCTCCACTAGTACTTTTCCGCTCGGTTTTACAACCGGCATAGTCGGCGTCGGAGTAACCAATTAGGTCAAAAAATGAAGTGTTTCTAGGAAACCATAACCCTAAATCGTGAGTGCCCTTAAGATATCTAAGGATTCTCTTGACGGCAATCAAATGAGATTCCTTAGGACAAGCTTGAAATCTAGCACATAAACAAACACTAAACATTATATCGGGTCTACTTGCGGTAAGGTAAAGGAGTGATCCGATCATACCTCGATAGCGCTTAATATCAACATCCTTACCCTTTTCATCTTTATCAATCTTTAAAGAAGAGCTCATTGGAGTGTCAAAAGCATTTGATGCTTCCATGTCAAATCTTTTGAGTAGCTCTTTGGTGTATTTGGCTTGGTTGACAAAGATTCCATCCTTGCTTTGTTTGATTTGCAATCCAAGGAAGAAGGTGAGTTCTCCCATCATGCTCATTTCAAACTCCTTACTCATACAAGAAGCAAACTCTTCGCACAAGGAACCATTAGTAGCACCAAATATAATATCATCAACATAAATTTGCACCAACAATAAGTCATTGCCCTTAGATTTTATAAAAAGAGTGGTGTCAAGTTTTCCTCTTGAAAAACCATTTTCTAAAAGAAAATTACTTAGCCTTTCATACCAAGCTCTAGGAGCTTGTTTTAAACCATAAAGAGCTTTGCTAAGACGGAAAACATGGTTTGGAAATTTTTCATGTTCAAAGCCGGGAGGTTGAGCCACATAGACCTCCTCCGAAATAAAACCATTTAGAAAGGCACTCTTGACATCCATTTGAAAGAGTTTAAAATCTCTATAGCAAGCAAAAGCTAAAAGCATTCTAATAGATTCAAGTCTAGCTACCGGTGCATAAGTTTCATCAAAATCAATTCCTTCCTCTTGGTTATAACCTTGGGCCACTAATCTAGCCTTGTTTCTAACCACGACTCCGGATTCATCAAGTTTGTTTCTAAAAATCCATTTTGTGCCTATAATCCTAAAGTTTTGAGGTTTAGGCACAAGGGTCCAAACTTGATTTCTTTCAAATTGAACTAGCTCTTCTTGCATAGCAAGCATCCAAGATTCATGATGTAGAGCTTCGAAGAATTTCTTCGGTTCAATTTGGGAAAGAAACGCTATATTAACATGTTGTTGAAGAGAGCGTCGAGTTCTTACCCCACTCGAAGGATTACCTAAGATTTGATCGCTTGGATGATCCTTTTTGTAAGTCCAATCTTTTGGTAATTCTTGAGAGTCGTCCAAGTTTGAAGCATCATTGATTGCTTCCTCATTTCCCCCTTGAGAACTTGATGGTTGCTCCCCTAGATCAATTTCTTTGGAGTTGCCTTGTAGTGTATCACTTATGTCCAAAGTTCTCAAGTCATTGTCCATGTCATCTACATTAACAATGTTAGTCCTCCGAAGAAAAGGATTAGTCTCATCAAAAGTAACATTAATGGATTCTTCAACAACCAAAGTACTTTTATTATAAACTCTATAAGCCATACTATTATTAGAGTAACCAAGAAAAATACCCTCAAAGGTTTTGGAATCAAATTTGCTAAGGTGATCCTTGGTATTTAAAACAAAACATTTGCAACCAAAGACTCTAAAAAAGCTCACCTTAGGTTTCTTATCATTAAAAAGCTCATAAGGGGTTTTTAACAAAAATTTTCGCAAGATAACTCTATTAAGAACAAAACATGCACAATTGACCGCCTCCGCCCAAAAGTATTTAGGTAAACCATATTCGTTAAGCATTGTTCTTGCCGCTTCTTGCAAAGACCTATTCTTTCTTTCGGCAACACCATTTTGTTGAGGAGTTCTAGGAGCCGAAAAATTATGTGATATCCCAAAGTCATCACACAAGGCTCCTATTTTTGAATTTTCAAATTCTCTACCATGATCACTCCGAATGTTTGTAATCAAATAACCTTTTTGATTTTGAACACGTTTTGCAAATGAAGTGAACACATTTAGAGATTCATCTTTGGTAGCCAAAAAGAAAGTCCAAGTATAGCGAGAAAAGTCATCAACAATAACAAAACAATATGATTTACCACCAAGACTCGTAGTTGGGATTGGTCCAAACAAATCCATGTGAAGTAATTGCAAGGGTCTAGAAGTAGATACCATTTTCTTCGGTTTGTGAGAGACCTTCTTTTGCTTACCCATTTGACAAGCATCACATACTTTATCTTTCTCAAACTTGATCTTCGGGAGACCCCTCACAAGTTCTTTGCTTGAAATATCCTTCAAGTGCTCCATGTGCATGTGACCAAGTCTTCGATGCCAAAGCCAAGATGTTTCACTAATAGCACTAAGACACTTGACATCTTGGTTAGCTAAATCATTTAATTGAATGGAGTAAACATTATTATCTCTACTACCAACCAAAATAGTTTCATTGTTCTTCAAAGATAGTATAGTGCATTGAGAAGCCTCAAAGATAACTTTAAAACCTTTATCACTAAATTGACTAATACTAAGCAAGTTATGCTTCAATCCTTCAACATATAACACATTCTCAATTGAATGTGGTTCCTTACCAATAGTTCCTTTACCTTTGATTCTTCCTTGAGAATTGTCACCAAAGGTCACATTTCCTCCTTCCTTAAGATCAATCGATGTGAAAAGAGGTATGTTGCCGGTCATATGTCTTGAGCATCCACTATCAAGAATCCACTTCTTGCTACTAGATTTTGCTTTGAGACATACCTATAAACACAAATCAAGTAATGACTTTTGGAACCCAAATTTTCTTGGGTCCTTGGGTGTTAGTCTTGCATTTGTATTCTTGACCTTTCACAATCCACATTTTCTTTCTACCTCTAACAAAAACAATTCTACAAGGACAATGATTAGTCGTATGCCCTTTCTTGTTGCACCAACCACAATGTGTAAAAGGTGTGCAATAGTTCTTTGGTCGTTTTGTAAGAATATTCAACCTAGCTTGTTGTTGCAAAACTTTAGGAGGCATGGCCATGGGATCCAATCCAAGACCGCCTTTGTTTAGGCCAATTCTTTGGCGTCCAAGCATGACATCCAAATTGTTTTGACCATCAACAAATTTTTCAAGACATTTTCTTAAATCACAAATCTCAACTTGTAAATCTTTATTTTGTTTTTCTAAAGCCAAAGTTTTGGAAGAGATTTGTTTTGAGCTAGGAGTGTTAACAAGTAAATCAACCAAATTGTTATTCACATGCTCTACATATAAATGGCTAGACATGCATTCATTCTTGGCATGCAACTTTTCATTTTCCATTATCAACTTTTCAATTTGCTTATTAGCTTCAAGAAATTTCTTAGACAAAATAATATTTTTCTTGAAAATTTTCTTGGATTCCTCATATAAGCTATCATAAGCATCTTCAAAACTTTCATTATCACTATCACTACCGGAAGAAAAGCTTACCTCATCATTTGCCATGAAGCACACATTTGCTTGATCATTCTCTTCATCACTTGAATCAAAGTCACTCCATGTTGAAGTGTGTTCGGCATTCATTGCTATTTCCTTCTCCTTGTTCTCTTTCTTAGAGAATTGTCTTCTTTTAGCTTTTTCCCATACATCTCTTCTTTCCTTCTTCTCCTTTTTATAGATGGGACAATCCATCTTCATGTGTCCCGGCTTGTGGCATTTGTAGCAAAGCCTCTCTTCGTTGCTAGTATTTTGTTGCCTTCTCCCATCATTTCTTCTAAATCTCAAGAACTTCTTGAAGTTCTTTGCAACCAATGCCATATCCTCTTCATTAAATTCTTCATCATCATCACTTGACACAAGGTTTGAAGATGAAGCTTTAAGAGCAATTGATGTAGGCTTCTTCTTGACGTCCTCTTGATCAAAGGTCTTGAGTTGCATTTCGTACGTCATGAGTGAGCACATCAATTCATCAAGAGGAAAGATGTTGAGATTCTTTGATTCTTGGATGGCGGTGATCTTTGCATCCCAAGCTCTTGGTAAGGACCTAATCACTTTTCTCACTAGATCACCATTAGTGAATTCCTTACCCAATTGCTTCAAAGGGTTCACAATGTTAGTAAAACGAGTATTCATATCCGTAATAGATTCATTTTGAAGCATATGGAATAACTCATAATCTCTAAACAATAAATTCATCTTGGAGTCTCTAAGAAGAGAAGTCCCTTCATGAGTGACTTGAAGAGTATCCCAAATACTCTTAGCGGAATTACACATAATGACTCTATTGAGTTCATTAGTGTCTAAAGCACATACAAGACAATTTTTTGCTCTAGCATTCATACAAATCATCTTCTTGTCATGATCACTATACTCCGATTTTGATTTAGGTTCTTCAACCTTGTCAACCATGTTTATCGGAACGAATGGGCCATTCTCAACAATATCCCACATCTCATAGTCTTGAGATTCTAAGTAGATTTTCATCTTGACTTTCCACACACTATAGTTGGTCCCATTAAACAATGGAGGCCTACTGGTAGAACTACCCTCCATACCCCCAACATAAGCCATGATCGATTAACTCTCTTGGCGTTACCCAATATAACAAGAGCCGAGGCTCTGATACCACTTGAAACCAATAAAATAACCCTAGAGGGGGGGTGAATAGGGTTTTAAGATTACTTTAAGATATAACAACCAACAAACCTTAATCTCAAAAACTCAAGTAAACAAACAATCAATCTCAACACAATATGTAAAACAATAATGTAAAGAGAGAAGGGTTTATAGATACTTGACAATGAGAATTAAATGGTTCGGCTTGATATACCCACAAGCCTACGTCCACCCCTTCAAGGAAGTCCCTTGAAAGGCCCTAGAATCCACTAGTATGATCTTCCTTACGGGTCAAGATCGAACCTCTTACAATCCCTTGATGCTATGCCCACATCAAGAACAAGCTTTGACAAACCCAAAGCTCCAAAGCTTGACAACCCCAAGCTTTGATACAAGAACCTTTCAATGATGAAATGAGTATAAGATTTCACTCTTAAGAAGTAGATGAGTACAAGTTGAAGTACTAGAACAAGAGAGATGAGTGTATGATGACTTATGAAAGTGTATCTCTCTCTAATGTAAGCTCACAATAAATGCTCTCTTGAAAAGGATGAGAAATCAATGAAAACAAGAGTGATTTGAACAATTGCTTTGATCTTTGAGAATATGAAAGATAGGAGAGCTTTGAATGCAATTGATGAATGAAAACAATGCCCAAGATGAGTATTTATAGAGCTGGGAATAAATATGACCGTTTGGGGTTAGGTAGGGCATTAAATGCGCCAAACGGTAAATGCAGTCGACTGCAATGCCCATTGCAGTCGACTGTAACCCAAAAAGTAGCCGTTGGAAATTCAAATTTCCAACTTGCAGTCGACTGCAATGCAATGCAGTCGACTGTAATGGTGGAAGTATTGCAGTCGACTGCATTCAATGCAGTCGACTGTAATACCCTACTGCCCAACATGCAGTCGACTGCATCCCTGAAAATGTTGTTTCCTGTTTTTAAAGCATGAAAATCTTTTTATGCATGCAAGGAAAACCTATGGGCAAGTTCTAGGTATACAGTCATCGTAACGATCATCTCTCTATGTCTAGTTTACAAAGACGGAAATAAAAGCATGAAAACTTCAATCGTCGAATTTCCTCTTTGATGCGTTCCGTTGAGAGTCTTTGATCGTGTTGCTCGTCTAATAATCCGTTTGCATGAGTATGAGATTGTTCCTATTGCTTCATCAACTCAATTCATGTTAGACAGCATAATCATCAATGTTAGTTATCATCAAAATCAAATATAATCCTAGGTTAAATAGCCGTAGGGTTAACAGGTTAGCACTAAGTAATTTTAAATAAACCACATTTTTATCATCGATATTATGTAAATATGTCTCTAACCCTTCCCTGTTGGTTGCATGAACCATACCAAAAGCTAGATTCAAATAACTACCATAAATTAAAAAAAAATAGGGCTTTAGGCAAGAACATTGAATCTTGTAAAAAGATAAGGTAAAATTCTTGAACCGCCATTCTTACAACATGCGGTCAACCGTTCCAAAGTGAATCTAGTCATTATACTTTGACAAACCATGAAAGCATATAGTACATGAATTTTTGGAGACCAAAAGCCTTTCAATAATTGCTTTTAGTTTCATGAATGTCAAAATATTCATTGCAATTTAGTAAATTTGAAAATCAATTTCAACAGATGGAGTTACGATGTCAGATTTGGTTGATGATGTGGTTGAAGATGGTGGTAATGGTTGTAGTTGATGGTGTTTACAGATGCTGATAGGGTAAATATGGGTGTTGATTGGTTTGGTTAATGACGGTAAAAAGTTACTCGAGCTGGTGGTGGTGGCGGCGGCGGCTACATGTAATAACGGGTTTGGGTGATGGGGTTGTTACTAGCGGTGATCGGATGGTTACAGTTGAGATGAGTTTGGTTGAAAATGTGTTTATGAGTTAACTCGAAAAAATGAGTTTTAATTATTTTTAAAGAAGGTTGTCTTTTATTGTGTTGTTGCAGCTATACCCCTGCCTTCTACGTATTGTTTATGGAACCTGTGTTCAACACGTGAGCCATACGTAAGAAAAAAAACATATGGGAGGCTGACAAAAGTACCTTTAAAAGCGACAAAACTTGAAAATGGCTTCTTGCATAACTGTGAAACCTATAGGGTTTAGTTAACAGTTTGCTCAAAGCAACGGGGTAAAATATCATAATAAGCCCTAAAGTAGATTCTCATTGTTCTTATGGTGCACCTCTGTTGGCATTTTCTAATATCCTTCTTGTGCCAAAGAATGGAACAAGATATACGATGACAAAAGAAACCCGAATGTGTCCAATGGCGGTGACATGGCCATCAATTAGGGGTTAAAGCATGCTCCACCACATATGCAACAAGAGCGATTGTAGAAGCCTCTTCACAGTCTAACAATCATGATCATTAATTGCTAGATAGTATATTACAACAATTCGCGTGAATTGCCCCAATTACAGCAATCCACGTGAAATTGCCTATCTGGTTGTTTAAGCATCCCCTACGACCTCACCCAAGACAAGGAATATGAGCATTTCTGCCCATCACCAACCGGCCATTTTAGAGAAGAGAAGCACTATGTGTGTCAAATTCTCTCTCGTCTTGTCAGATTCCCTTTCCCTACTTTCCTGTTCATCTCCTGCCACACTTTCCCTTTTAGGTAAATAACCTTCTGCAGACCAATCCTTCACATGCATCCACTGCTTTCCTTTTCTCGCCAAATCCTTCATTCTGGTTGACCTTCCTTCGCTTTTACTTCCTTGGACCACCAACTTGTACATGTCTGCCTTTATTGCTACTTTCCTGTCTCTAATGGCTAACCCTTTCCACTTTGACAGGAATCTTGTCGCGGATGAACATTTGGATTTACGCACTGTCATGCTTCCACTCAACCCCACCCTTGTACACAAGAGGCGTGTGGGCAAAGACCGAGTCTTGATAGGTAAATTCATTGATAACCAAACCTATTCTGAACAAAAATTCCAAAGCAGGGTCAACGAATGTTGGCTCCTGCAAGGCCCTATCCGTGTCCAAAAATTACCCAATGTTTTTCTCTTTACTTTCTCAACTATGGCTGAAGCCAGGCTCGTTTGCAATAATGGGCCGTGGAATTTCTTTGGCGCACTCCTCGTACTCCAACCTTGGTTCCCACACGTCATTTATTCTTCTATCAAATTCCCAATTGTTGACCTATGGATGAGGGTCAATAATGTACTGAGTGATTGCTACATTTATTCGATTGCAGAAATGATTGGTGAAGTGGCTGGCACACTCCTTGCAATTGATTGGTCTGAAACGCGAGTGACGAACACCGATTACTTCCGTATCAAGGTGAGAGTTCCTGTGGATCTTCCTCTTCTCCCAGCCGTCTTTATCTCACTCCTTGACGGCTTGGGATGGGTAATGCTTCGGTGCAGCTACGAAAAAGTTTTCAGAGCCTATTTTTTATGTGGACGAATTGGCCATGATAACATTTCATGCCATGTTGATTTATCTGAAGTGGTAGCATTACTGGCTCGCCGCAATGATTACCAGGGCCGAATATACATCATGTTTACCACTTGCACAGCCATCCTATATTCGCGTATCCCTTACGTGCCTTACCGAACTCTAACTGGAATAGGTCGACTAGAATTTCAATCTACGAGGACCATACATGCTTACATTTGAATCACTTCTATGATGCTTTTTCTCCTGCACACTCCACGGCTTCTAGTGATGACCTCTCATTTGCCATGACTACTGAGTCTTTCCAGTCATATGAGGAATCCGCTGTTAATGCTTCGGAGGAATCTAGTTCTATAGCAGGCTCATTTGTTCCTATGGAGGCTGATGTGAACCCAAACAATGAGGTAGAGATGGTTATTCCACAGGAAGTGATGATTATACCTGAGGTGCCTTTAGCAAATGTAATGGAGCCTGATAATGCAATTGACATTGTCATGAATGATCTGGGCCAACCGATGGTGAAGGAAATTAAAGATTGGCTCATGGCTCTGGCGTCGGAGGAAGCAACGTCCGAGGATGTTTCTTTTGAAGATCATGACGATCCTGATGAACAACGCATTGACGGCTATTCCGTAAATGACCAATCGTCGGCTAGCTCGAATTCTGAGAATATTTCGGCCGTCGTTGCACCACTGTTAATGGAGTGTGAAACCCAACTACTTCACGCACCGACATAATCATTGTCAAGGGATACCCAAATCGGGTGAACTGGTCCTCCCTTATCTTTTCCTAACCCACTTCCACCACAAATTCTTCCTACAAATGCCACGTCTCCCCTAAACACGCCACTTGCCATATCTGCCATTAAGTTTCAAATCTGTGAGAGATCCTCTCCTTCTCATATCCTCCCAATATCTCTTATGCCTTCTCCCACTGGACCCCCTCTGGATTTGGATTGGCCTTTACCAAAAAAGGGCCCATTGGTGGGCCTGCCTTCACTACCTGAACACTCATCTTGGGCTTCTGCCTTTGGGCCTGGACCCAAATTCCCTATCCTTAACATAAATATGACTAATGTTTTAATGGGCCTCTCTGAATTTGGAAGACAACTACTCATGAGCCCTCACTCTTAACTTAATTCACCGCCTGCTTTAGGCCCCTCTAGGCCTCCATCAGACCCGCTACCTCAGCCATGGTGGTTTGACAAAGGATTTGCCTCCAGCTCTGCCCCTCCTTTGCAGGTGGTACCTGCCGCGGCTGAGATAGTGTTCACTGAAATGAACACACTCCCGTCTCCTCACAAAGCTGTGCCCATCACTCCTATGGTCATCTTTTGCAGTATGACACGGCACCACCCACTGCTAGGCGTCGTAGCTCTGTGGCCGGAATATCTGAGGCTACAATGATGGACACTATAAACTTTGATCTTGAGAAAATCCGCAGGGACCTCACACTTGCAATTTACTCACCCCTCATGTTAAAACGACACCTTGTGTATATGAAATTCCCTTGCAGGAATATGTTAATCCCATGCTTCCACAAGCTACTGTTGCGGCTAACGGCAATCCACTTACCTCAGGAACTCGCTTCTCTACCCGAGATTATGAATCAGAGGATGAAGGCGTCATGGGCCATCCTATATTAGCTAATCTTCAGAGTCACCCGATGCTAATGGTTGTTCCTCAGGACCATGAACCCCGTGATGTACTGTCTATTCCTACTCCTCACAGAAAACGGAGCTTTGTGCTTGCTGAAATATCTGACGGCAGTCCCAGTGGAAAAAATCATCAAGCCTTTATCTCTGAGCCATCATCTCCTCCACCAGGTTCCTCCTCCGATCTTTACTCAACAATTACTGCTAGCTCTACCTATGACTCTGCATGTTTACATTCATCATATATGATTATCAATATGACCATGGGTAACAAAAACAAGCGTTTATATTATGAAATCATGGCAGAGTTTTGATTTTTTGCACCACATCGAAAACAAGCTAAAACTGGTAATACCCCTTATGTCCCCCCCGAACACCCGCGTTAAGACTTGCCTCCTTCTGGGACGGTACCGCTTGGTTCGGATCAACTGGACCCTCAAGCTCCATATCACCAGGGCGTATCACCATGGCTAAAAAGGCGTAGAGCTATTTCAGGCTAGCCCATCGTGCTCGGCTTTAGTGCCCTTCTGAACCGTGAGATGATCGACTGTTTAAATATAGGACTGGAAGGCTTACCTTGTTGTGAGAGGCAGCGGAATTGTTCACAGGGTGACAATCCTTTCAGAAACAACGTTGATGTTGTGAACCCTTCACAATGGTTTTCGGGTGTTGTACCACAACAACCCCTTCATCATCAATGATTCAACTTTGCTGGAACTGTCGTGGGCTTGGTCACGCCCTATTAGTTCGTACAACATTCAAGTTGATCCGGCTATACAAGCCTTCATGCATCTTTCTTCAAGAGACCAAAACCAAAGCTCATCTCGTTATGCAAAAATTCCTGAAATTAGGTCGACCCTAGTGGAGAGTGGAGTAATAAAGGCAGTCTGTGGGTTGATTGGACTGACGACCTTACAGGTTCCGTTTTGCACAAAGATAAGAATTGTATTTTGGTTTTATTCAATTAGGGTAGTGGGGAGTCTTGGATCTCTGTTTTTATCTACGGGCACCCCAACCTAGCCAAACGGAAGACCACTTGGGACCATATCTCGACTGCCCTCATAGCCTATAACTCCCCCTTACTCTTATTCAGTGATTTCAACCAAGTATTACTGTCGGCGGACAAAATTGGTCCTCATTCTCTCTCCACCCCTCGCCATGGGTTCCTAGCTGACTTCCTACAGCTTCATCATTTGATTGATTTAAAATGGGTGGGACCCGCATTTACTTGGACAAATAATAGACAGGATATGGCATGCACTTATGAGCGTATCGACCGTGGATTTGTGAATCCAGCTTGGATCATCATGTTCCCCGCTGCTACTATAACCAACCTGGGGATCCAAGCATCTGATCATGCCCCCATCTTGCTTGACTCCAATCCGGCTCCCACATCCGGTTACCGCGCTAAACGTTTCAAAGCCATGTGGTTTAAGCATCCGATGTGTAAAATGATCATTCTTAAAGCTTGGCAAAATCTAGTCCAGGGATCTCTGTTATTAAGGATAGTCACATGGGGCTCAGTAATGATGAAAGATCTGGCTATTTGGAATAAGGAGTGCTTTGGTCATTTGGAAACCCAAATTAAGGATACCAAAGCCGTGGTACAGCATTATTAGTCCCGTCTCCCCAATCTGGAGACACAACACCTAGAACAACAAGCTCGCCGTAGGCTAGACTGGCTGATGAATTGTGAGAAAATCTTCCGGTCCCAAAAAGCTAAACTCAAATGGCTACAACTTGGGGCCGAAATAACAAGTTTTTTCATACATCAATGCTTATACGCTGCAATCTCAATCGCATCTTGACCATTACGGATGAGAACAACTTTACCCATACCTCTGAGACTGACATTGTCCAAGGTCTCCTTAACCACTTTAAATCAATTTTTGATCCGCCAACGTATACAACATATTTGAACGAATCAGGGTCCCTGGTCCATGAAATTACCCGACGCTTTTCTGACACCCAACGAAATTTCCTTGACCGGCCATTTACACCCAAAGAAATTCGAGTAGCCCTTTTTCAAATTAAACCCCTTAAAGCCCCGGGTCTGAATGGCATTCATGCTATAGTATATCAACAGTGCTGGGAATTTATGGAACGACCAATTACTGCTGCTTTTTATCCTTCCTCTCTGATCAGGTCACATGCTCAGCATAACAAATAAAGCATTCACCGTGCTTATACCCAAGTGCAAAGAATCTCGAACCCCTAGTGATTTCCGGCCGATCAGCCTCTGTAATACCATATATAAGGTTATCTCAAAGACTCTATCCAATAGATTAAAGGGAGTGCTCAATGACCTCATCTCACCTTACCAGAATACCTTTGTTGCTAATCGGAATATTGTGGATAACATCCTTATTGCCCAGAAACTGACACACAAAATCCGGGGCACAAAAAAGGCTAAAAATGGAGCCTACTCCATTTTTAAAATGGACATGAGTAAGGCCTATGACAGAGTATATTGGAATTTTCTCGAGGCTGTCCTACGGAAGATGAACTTTCCTTCACACCTTACACAGCTCATTATGTGTTGTGTCTCGATAGTCTCTTATGAAATCCTAATCAATGGCTCTCTGTCACCACGCTTTCAACCTAGGTGTGGTCTCCGACAGGGGGACCCTATATCCCCCTACATGTTTATTCTCTGTGCAAAAGCTCTCTCCTCTGCACTAATACATGCTCAAGATTTGAAACTGGTACCTGGAATTAAGGCAGGGAAACGGAGCCCACCGATCAATCACCTCTTTTTTGCAGATGACGTTATGATCTTCATTCAGACCAGCACGCAAGCTATTTCATCAATTAAAAGCATTTTACAGCGCTACTGTCAAGAATCGGGACATCAAGTCAATTTTAAAAAAGGACTAATTACACCTATATCCCTGAGGTTTGGGGGTAATTACAGCCAAGGACAATAGTTTGGACAAATTACACTTATGTCCGTTGACCAGACGGAATCTTAAAAAACCTAACGATTTTGATAAAATGACATTGTTACCCTTAAATTAGAATGTTATCTTCTTTCACATGCCATTACTTTATCTTAAAAAAAAACCAATTTAATGTTTACTCTAACCCCCCCCCCCCCCAAACCCCATTTCTGTCTCTTAAAGTCCCCACAACCGCTGCAGCCCCAAACCCACCCCCGCCCTTCGCGGCACCCCCAACCCTCCCTCCCCTGGTCACCCCCCCACCCACCCCGTCTGCCTCCGCCCTTCGCCGTCGCTGCAATCACTGACCCTTCCTCGTCGTCGCAACACCCTCCCCCTTCCCCGGCCACCGCACCCACCCTCCCCTCCCTCGTCACTGCACAACTTTCTCTCTTCTCCTCGAGTCGGACGCCGATCATCGCTCAAAGACCCCGTCATCAAGTCCAGATCGCTTCCCCTTACCACGGCATGATCAAAACACCCAAGGAATGAGTTAATTGTCAATGGAACACTGGCAGGTGCAGTATATGACGACGACCCAAGAAATGACGACGACCACTCATCCCCCTTCCCCATCACCTCTAAATTAGAAGGCTATAGGTTGAACTGTTGAGAAAAATACTAAATTGAATTGAATTACTGAATTGAATTGAATGGCCTTGGTGCCAGGCAGAGTTGGGCAGGAGGAGGGGGTGGCAGCGGGGTGGGGAGGGTACGAATTAGGGTTTTAAAACCCGAATTTGAAAACTAGGGTTTTGAAACCCCTAATTTTCAAACTAGGGTTTGAAAATTCAATCTTTGGCACTTATGAAAATTCAATCTTAATTTAAAATGTTTAAAATTTATTCTGTATATACAGTATAAGGGCACTATTGCCATTTTGAAAATACGTAATTGTGACATCATCAAAAAATTTCACTTTTTGGACAGAACCTAACAGATGGACATAAATGTTACATTTTTAACGTTGTTGGTCACGATATGTTACATTTTGAAACTTTATGTCCTTGACTGTAATTACCCACAAACCTCAGAGACATATGTGTAATTAGCCCTTTACAAATCCTTTATTACTCTGAGCCCAAATACTTCTTTATCCATTCATGTCTACATTCGCCGGAAACTGGACTTCACAGTGACCTGTGAATTTGGCAAATATTTGGGGGGAACTTTGGATCTCCTTACTCACAAGAAAGCTCTTTTCCGAGAACTGGTTGACCGAATTCGGGATCGTTGCGCTACCTGGAAGGGCGTACTTCTGATGCTTATTTACTTTGGACTTCTTATCTGTAAGGCCCTAAAGCCGCACTACTTTCTCCTATGTGGTCTCTTATTTTAGCAATGCAATTCTCTTATTACAAAAATAAAAAAAACCGGTCATTTTCATCTCTAAACGTTCTGAAGTCCTTCCCTGATTCATGAGACCACCACCAAAGTTAACCTAAACAAAATCCTTCAGTGTTTAAACTTGGTCATTCAGTCTTCCTTTCTTTCTCTGTCATAAATGCTGCAAATTAGAAACATTGCTAGATAGATTTTTCATTTTTCCATGACTTGCACGGCCAGGCTCCTGCACCATCCAGTACCTAGCTGGCAGTTGTCAAGATGCTCTGTGCTAAAAACCATCAAAGCCTGAATCGACGGGTGCAATATGTTAAAATCAACTGCTGCTTGTAGATATCCCGAACAATACCAGTTCCTACAATCAGGTTTTCAACTCAGAACCACCATAAATGGTGGTCACTTGAAACACCATATAGGAGTACTAGGTGCTGATATGCCCATCAAATTCAGATCATTGATGCTTGCTAAAATTTCGCTCTAACCATAAACACGCTGTTCACGTCAAAGTTTTCTTCATCATGCTCATGTCGTCATGTGTACAACTAAACTCTTGTTAGCACTCGGTAGTTAGAATCGCATAATACAAGATGACTCTTAGCTGCAAAAAATTGCACTCGATGCATATCACCCAAGGAAAAGAAGGTATGTTACAACTCTCATCAGCTTTTGCATAGGTAAAGACGTTCAGCTGAAATGACTTGAGCATGTACAGCCGGAAGTTCTCCTTACTTGAGTGAGTTGGTCCATCGTTGATGATTTCCTTTCTCATGTTTTGTTTTGTTATCTATTCATAAAGGATGATGTTGTCATCAACTTTTGTTTCTTTTTAGACCTTGCCAAGTTTGAATAAGCCATAAGAATCAAATGGAAGAATAGTATTGGGTCTCTATAATCACCAGACAATGGAGTTGCGCAAGATCTATTAAAGTTTTGCCATGAAAAATGAAGCTTTAACGAATCAGGGGAGTACTCTCATAACTAGAGGTAAGTGTGATTTTGAGCTTCCAGTCAGAAGAAGAAGTAGAGGAAATCGATAGTATAAAAATTAGAGTCTCATTGGTGCCATTCTAATTCAACTCTGAAGTCCTCCTATGCTCATACACAGAACAGATTTTAGAGAGGATGAGAGAGAAACCCAGTCGAGATTTTTGAGAGGATAAGCAGTAGTGAGTCTTCTCCGTTGAACAAAACGACCGTCTGGTCTTTTCCTCCCAACTTTTGATGACGTGGCAACTATCTCACCATCGATTTTCAGCCAAAGGCCAAGACGTCTTCGCAGCACCTCATTATCCCATAATAAACTGATTGAGTTGATCTGAAAAGTTCCAGGAAGTTGCAAACTGACTCCTCGGGAACTAAATTTCCATTTGGATACAAGGGGAGTTAACATAGTCCATGATAAAGGAACAATAAATTGTTACAAGAACAAGAAGATTTAGAGGTTGGTCAACTACCATTATACATCAAGGGCTCTTAACTTGTGTATACTTTAAGCAGCAAAATTATAGTAGCTGAAAAGTTGGAGGTGTATCGTACCCTTTCCGACAGGCAAGTTGCTATTAAGATCCGCTAACCTCATTTTTTGTACTTTCAATGATGTTAATGCCATCTTCTGTAGCAATGATAGCCGTGCATCTGCAATTCCCCGAGGGATGCAAGAAAAGAAACATTAGTATTGTTTACATCTACTTATATATGAAGGGACGACATGCACTAGTAGTCACTAAAAACTCGACATAAATCATATTGGTCTCTAGAAACTCAACTTAAATGTACATTTCAAGTACCACTAAGTGTATGCAGTTGAAACGAGAATGCAAAGATTGATGTGGCAAGAGGACAAGTGACTGATAAGGTGCTTGCATTTAGTCTATTTTGAGCATCCAAAGGCTGTATTGAAGTGACCAGGCACTAACAAGTTCTTGAAGAAGAATCAAGATCTTGAAGCATAACGGATTTTAGCTTTCTTGCCTAAATTCTTCACAACCATGTGTAAGAGGAAAAAATCAGAGACGGCATTGATTTCAATTCTGCAAAACTGATTGGACTAAAACTGGAAAGAGTTTTTCAAAACTTTAGGACAAGTATGATGGTTTGTTTTGCCTACAGCAGTAAATTGGTTTCACGGATGCAGTGCAACAGATCTGTAGCAGGTGAACTCTTATGGCTAATTACAGGGCACCTGTTTGAGTGGCACAATGGATTTAGATAGATTTGTTGTCTTTCTTCTAGTGACTGGTTTGTGCCTATTTGCTTTACAACACAACTACACCTATAATAGCCACCGAACGAGCATGAAGAAATTAACGATACTTCTGTATCTTTTGAGTTGTTTTGCCAGATTGGTCCCTCAAGATCCTTGGTCTTGCCCTTTTCTTTCTTTAGGAATGAATCGGGTATTTCCGGGCCTCTAATGGAGGGACAAATAGCCAACTTTGAAGTCTACTTAGGGTCCTTGAGGCACCATTCTCGGTTCATCCTCCAGTTTCAGCAAATGAACATTTGAACAAGCAAGACCTATTTGCTTTACAACACGACTAGACCTATAATACCATCATCCTCCGGTTGTCAGCAAATGAACATGAGAACAATTAGCCTAACAATGAAAGCAAAACAAGCTTTTAGTCTCATGCTCTAAATTTTCACAACCTTGAGAAAGAATTTGTGTCCTCTATAGGAGCAAGCCATCCCTCTTGATGGAGCTTCCTTACTTGTGAAATCTACTGCACAAGAGGGATTAGACTCTTCTTTCTTACTTGTAGAAGTGTATATTGGTGCTTTTGTCACCAAATGAGCAAGCTCCACATCGGCCAAAAAGAAGAAAGATAAACAAGTTTGATCTTCACTCCAAAAGGAAATTTTAGTTAGTGAGGAAATGCCAAGAAGAGTGGATCTCATTTGGAAAAGTGGACATGGACAGACTTGGAGGTCATACCAGTATATATCAAGGTACCTCCTTGAGTTTGCTTCCTTCTCCTTTAGTATGTATATATGTATGTATACATATATATATGTATGCATATATATATATACATATATATATACATACATATATATATGTATGTATGTATGTATATATCTATATGTATGTATATATATAGGGAGATGATAAAATGATAGCGCTAGCAATTTAACCCAAGTTGCTAGCGCGATCTGGCCGTCCACGGGCGAGAATGGACGGCCAGATCGCGAGCCACAACAACAATTTTTTTCACCGTCCGCTACATAATGTAGCGGACGGCCAAACAGCGCTAGCAACTTGCTAGCGCTATCAATGGATCACGACCCATATATATATATATATATATATATATATATTGCTCCCGGGACTACAGAGTAGCTGGATAGGTCACCGGTGACTATCCCTGAAGAAATAAAGTTCTTCAGAAGTGGCATAGCCTGGGTGAAGAAGGAGCTTACTTGGTTATCAGCTCCCATATATATATATATATATATATATATATGGGAGCTGATCCATTGACCGCGCGGGCAACTTGAGTTAAGTTGCCCTCGCGATCTGGCCGTCCATACAAGATCCGTGAACAGTCCTGATCTTTTTTTTTTTATGTTTTTTTAAGTCTGTCGGCTACATTATGTAGCGGACGATATTTTTGACGAACATACCCCTCAATCTCCAAGTCAAGATGTTACATTTTCTAAAATATCGTCCGCTACATAATGTAGCGGACGGTATTTTAGAAAAGAACCAGACAATCTGCCAACCCCCACATCCATTCTCACTTTCTCTCTCTTTAGAAAAAAACCCATTCTCTTGTTCCTCTCTCTCTCTCTCTGAACTAACAGAAAAGCAAGCTGGACAAAGGGTGAAGAAACATATGTGTTTTTCCTTTGTTGTGCCAGCACTTTCACACTCAGACTGACAAACTCCCCTGTCGCCGATAAACAATCTGTGGCCGGAAGCAAATGTTGTGGAAATATATTCTTTCCAATATCAGATATTGCAGACTTCAACCTCTGCATTTGAAGTGGACATTGTTACTAATATTTTTTGTATTTCTTTTTTCATATGCTGACAATGAATCAGGTCACCATAACTCACACTTAGAAAATATTTCTTGGCGACATCTATTCCATGGGCCAAAGTCAAATCATGTATATCGTCCGGATGACTGTGTTGCCAATCTATCATATCCATTATACAGAGGCAATCATCCATAACAACCCTCCAGAATTCCTTTCTATTGCAATTCTCTGACATAAAAACCTGCAAATAAAGCTCCCCATCTGAGTGTCTACGTGACCCATAACCACCACCAGCGCACTACCACCCACATGCACCCATTACCGTGCCATCGCCAAGCACCACCGCTCATCACCGTCAGATCGACGAACCACACATCAGCCCCTTACCTTGAAATTGCCGAGCACCTTTTACCGTGACGCCACAACCCAAGCCACGAGATCTACCGACCACATCGCCTTCTACCCCCACCCAATTGGTGAGATCTACCGATTTATCACGACCTCCACCTCCAAATCTATCGCGACCCACAACATGGCACCATCCGCATTGATGCCGTTAAGTCAACCGATCTTGATGTTGGCAGAGGAATGGTGGTGGCTCAGAAGGTGGATAAAGAAGGGGACAAAGAAGAGAGAGAGAGAGAGAGAGAGAGAATCTGATGAAAGAAGGGGACAAAGAAGAGAGAGAGAGAGAGAGAGAATCTGACAAAAGAAGGGGACAAAGAAGGAAGAGAGAGAGAGAGAGAAATCTGACCAAAGAATAAGGGGTATTTTTGTCAAAAAAATTGTCCGCTACATTATGTAGCGGATGTACTAAAAAAACGTAAAAAAATAAAAATAAAAATTCTGGACCGTCCACAAATCGCGGATGGACGGCAAATCGCTCGGGCAACTTAACCCAAGTTGCCCGCGCGGTCAACGGATCAGCTCCCTATATATATATATATATATATATATATATATATATATATATATATATATGGGACGTGATCCATTGCTCGCACTCATGTGAGATCCTCTTTCCCGTACTCTCTATATTCAATAAAGCATGTCTACAATAAAGCATAAAGAGGATTATCTCTTTATGTACAAACAATATTACGAGCTTTGCTAATGAACCTAACTCCAAAATAACAACCTTACACATGAGCTTAACAAAAGTTGTTCCACTGTCCAAGTCAGAACAAGAAACTTAACTGCTGTAAGATAACCGAGTGCCTACAAACACCAGTAATCATAGGTTCTAGGAACCACCCAATGGAGAACTCCCTTAGAGATCTAATCGCATTCAGCCTATATGGGGTGCATTGTCACAGCAAACACTAGTTTCTGTATCTACCTTGTGAAACACGTGTTACCTTTTCTAACTACATAGAGCTTGAAATCAAAAGAGAGAGGGGGGAGGGAAAGGGGGGGCAGAGAGGGGGTGGTGGGGGGTGTTGGGGGGGGGGAGGTGTTTGATCAATGCAATCTAGTTAACTCCCTGATTTCAACTGTTTTATCACATAAATTATCCTGAAAAATTAATTACGTCTATTACCCCTAATAGTGCTATTCCGTTTACAAGATACCACCTTTCTTCCTTTCATTATCTTCTCATTGCAGTGCAGTAAATTTGCAATTCCTTCACTTGTTATGATAATCCAAAAAGAGCTAAACTTAGTTGATTCAGCCTATTCACCCCACTCTTAAGTTGCATTGGATCTTGCATTACAAATTCTTCCCATATATCTTTTGTCATTATAGAATCCGATAATCAGGTTATTCTCATTACAAATATTAGTTTCAGGGTGGTTATTTAATCTTCTTATCTATCTATCTATCTGACCGGAAAGCCTTTTGATTTCTTAAGCAGAGTCATAACTGAAAGTGAAATCAAAAGGAAATTTCTCTTCTTCGACTTCGTTAATTATTTACAGACCAGTGTTTTAAATATCTAGCTCTAAACAATCCATTTTCAGATTCAAGGTGTTTTGGCTCCATAGTATATATTTGAAACCCGTATGGGCACTGCATTTTCTGAAGGGACTGTAGAATAGCTTCCCCAAAAAATACTATTACAGTCGTTTCATTTGACAGATTAAGCCTAGTTTGTGGTTCCTCACATCATCGTTATCTTTTGCTACTTCCTTCAGTAAAGTTTGGCTTGGAAAACATTCTCAATTTTAATTTGGACGGCCTTCACATGAAGTTGTTTGGTCTAGAATTCTTGGAGGGCAAGATGAAGTTTATAATCGAGTATTCAAGGCTCTATACAAGGATCAAGCATAGACAATGATGGGTGAGATGTCCCAAAAAAAGAGACAATGACGGGTGTCAAGTGGACGCTACTAAAGGAAGGCTACTAAAGGATCATAACTCAAAGAGCTTAGACATTATGGCACAACCAGGCAGGAAAACATATCACACTCTAGATGAGATATTTGACATAAATCAATGTTGAGGCTATTCTATCAAACTAAAGATATTAGATAAGAATTGATGGGAGGGACATGTGTCCCACACGCGTGCCAAAAGTAAGTTGAGACAAACAAGCCTGTTCAAAAACCAGTCATCAAATGGTAATAGTTCGATTGCAGAATGAATTAATTTTTATGTGGATCTTAACTTGCAAAGATCCTTAATTACATCTAACAAAGAAATCAATGGATGACCTATACTTGCATGAATAATCCCATTAGAGGAACAATCCCGTTTGTCTACATTCAATCACCACTGCAAGTGTTGGAACCCTTTACCTGGAAGTGCCATCGGACAAAGGTCAAATATTAGTATATTTGAGGCCTTTTGTTGGCGTGCGGCGAGCGTATGGAGGTTTTGCTGGTCTCCAAACAGGACTTGAAATGATACTAGCAAAAAACTCAAGAAAACTACACAGCAAAGTATACAAGTTTCAAGTTTAGGGTAGTTTTGGTTGTGATTCAGCTCCGGATCACTATCTCACATAGGAATTCAACGGCGAGCCTCATCTTTCTCCTTTTCCTGGATAACTTAGGCCTCAATCTTGAAGAAGATCCCGTTTCCAGTGTGAATGTAAGTTCTTCCACCTAGATGTGTCGCAACTTCCAAGCTCTTTCCATCATGCTCTTCCTTTAGAGGCCTCCATCTGATGCTCGTCCTTTTCGTTGCATGCATTAGAGTTTGAAACTTTTGTTGTACTTCCGATAATCGAGGGTCCAACAACTTACGTCTGAAGCTAGTTTTAATAATTTGGATTTTTGACACAATAGACCAAGAGGAGAGGCATAATACTCGTTACTGCTCTAAAAACGATATACATGCGAAGGCATCAGGTAATATATAAACCCCAAACTACCTAGTGGACTATGATCTTACCTATAACAAAAAAATAACAAAGACTACACCCCCTCTTGAACTCACGAGGCTGCAGAAAGCATTGAGAGTTTGCCCGGTAAGAACTAAAATCAAGCATCTCTATGAGACTTGGTGAAGAAATATGCAAGCTGAAGATAGAAAGAAACACAGAGAAGGGAGATAGTTAGCATGTGAAATGTTGACGAACGGAATGGCAACCAATGCCAATGTGTTTGGCGCACTCATGGAAGATAGAATTGTAAGCATTTTGTATTGCACAATTGTTGTCACAGTATATGGGAGTACTCGATGTAAAGGAAACACCAATGTCGAAGAGAAGCCAATTTTGCCAATCTATCTGGGCTCGGTACTTGGCCTCTGCTGTGGAGCGAGAATCTGTATCTTACTCCTCCACGAGATAAGAGAATTAGCTAAGAAGATGCACAACCCAGTCATAGATTTCTATCTGAAACACACTGGCCCAATTGGCATAAGTGCAAAGCTGCAAAAGGGAAGAAGAAGAGTACAGCAAACTCTGAAAGATAGAGCACCAGATACAACATAAAAAACGAAGAAGTGCAGCCCATAGTCTAATGAGCGACACCAAACTGACTAACAATGATATGAACTGCATTGGCAATTTTAGAGCGAGTAACAGTTATACAAGGGAACCCGCTAGCTCGCAGTATTGGGTATGATTATCCGAAGGAACACCATCAGTAGTAGAGAATTTAGCATGAAGCTAGAGTAGTAGAAACCAGTGGTTGAATAACCCTGCGATCCCCTCTCGGTCGAGAAGTGAATGTTCAATGACCAGAATTAGGCGGGGATATTTTGCTAGAAGTAGCATAAAAATTCGTTTATCTGCATCAAGCTTTCAAGGGGCCCATTCAAAAAATTAGGCGGGGATATATAGCTTGGAGACATAGAACAAAGATTCATTTATCTGCATCAAGCTTTCAAGGGACTCATTCAAAAGTTACTCGAACAATTACTCAACAGAAACTAAGAGCTTTAGTTTCGTCTCATCGGGACAGAAATAGGAGCTTACTTAGTCTCTGAAAGAAATAAAGAAAATGACCCATGGAAGAGGAGGCAACTTCAATTCCAAGAAGATAACGCAGGAAACCCGGTCCTTCGTCTTAATTTACGTAACAATTGATGCTTAACCTCCACAATACAAGCATGGATCTTCCATAACAAACATATCATCAAAGTAAAGAAGATCAATGGGGCCAAGTGAAGCATAGCACCCAGAGAGTATGATTATGAGCACTAGACTGAGAAAAAGTAGAAGCAACAGCTGTCTGAAACCGTTCATACCAAGCACGAGGAACCCTTTTAAGTCCATACAAAGCTCGACGCAGGCGACAAACTTGTTCAGAATTGTGGGAAAGCCCAGGAAAACGTATATAAAGCTCTTCGTGAAGATGGCCATTTAGAAACGCATTCTTCACATCCGTTTGTTACAAAGGCCATTGTCGAACAGAAGCAACTGAACTCAAGGAGCGAAACGTAGTAATCTAAGCAACAGAAGCAAATGTCTTCAATAGTCGATGCTGTTCTCCTGAGAGAAGCTCTTAGCCACTAAGCGTACCTTGTAGCACTCAAGAGAACCATTAGAGTAGGTTTTAGTTTTATGAACCCGCTTGCAACCAATAGCATGATTTCCTTCTCGCAGACATACCAACTCCCAATTACCAAGCTGCTCTAAGAGCAGACAGCTCATCCTGCATGCTTCAATCCAGTTAGGATCATCACATGTTTCCTTGTTGGACTGAGGTTTATAAAAAAGCAAGAAAGTTATGATAAGAAGCAAAAAATGAAGCGTTTGAAAAGCCAAGCTGAGAAGGTGGAGCACGTATGCGCAGAGTATACCTTCTTTAAAGTTGATCAGTGTCATCAGTAGCGAAAGGAGCCACACCAGGAACCAGAGCGCTTGGAGACGATGGAGAGAGTCACATTCTGTCTTCGAGAATAGGTTTGAGTAGCCGGAGTCTTGGGCGGAGGCAAGTTAGAAACATCAACTATATGAGTAATCCCCTAATATCCACACGATAAGGATTGATATGCACAAGATCATCATTCAAAACTGGAGCCACATTTGGTGGAATAGAAAAAAATAAGGAATATGTTCCAGGAAAAAATGACGAGAAACATACAAGCGGCTCGAGAGACGGTCATAAGAACAATAAACTTTTTGCACCCATAACCTATAATAACACAGAAACAGAGCAAGCGCTTTAGGTCATTTTTTGTTTTGGAAGAACAAAATAAGCAGAACCAAAAACACGTAAAGAGGAGTAAAACAGAGCTTGACAAAAACGGTCCTCAAAAATAGGCAGTGAAAACACTCACCCCGAAATTACTGAGGAACAGAAGATGAGAGAAGCAGTGCACGAGAAACCTCAAGAATATGCCTGTGTTCACTTGGTAACACTATTTGGGCAGAGGTGACTGAACAAGAAGCTTGGTGGCGATCCCACAAGAAGCAAGATAAACCCCCACTCCGCCAAACGTATATTTCCAACCCGAATCTAACCTAAGGATTTTGATTTGGGCAGGAAATTGAGTTTGGATCATGTCAGTAAAGTCATGATGAACGGCATAAAATTCTGATTGAACGTTCAGTAGATATACAGCTATATCTGCTGTAATCATCAAATGAAACATAATAAACAGCACCTGCTTTAGAGGAGCAGGAGAAGGACCCTATAGATCAGTATGAATAAGAGAAAAAGAGTAGAGAAAAAAACACTTGGATTAAAAGGTAAGTTGAGACCTTACCTAGGAGACCAAAGAACCAAACTAGACACATAATTTACCTAGAATACCACAAATAAAAAGAAGAAGAAATCCTGGTTAAGCAAATGGAAGATAACGCTAGAGAACCATGCTCTACAGAAACGTGAAGACTCAAAACGCGGAGGTCACCAGCTCTATGGAACAAAAGAAAATCAGGAAACACATAAAAAAAGAAACCATCAGGAATAGACCATGAGCACAAAAAATGGGGAAGTATGGAATGCACTTGTGGCCCGTTTGCAGCAACAATGGACATAGGACCAGAGGGAGAAACAGAATAATGGGACGAACTAGAGTCAAATATCCAAGTAATCGCAGGGATGCCTGAGGAAGAAGAACCTGTTGAACATTTGTGAACAGCTAAAAGAGCAAGCATGTGATACATCTATTGTACAGGAATCAAGTAGTGATTGCAGCTGCTCAATCACAGACTGAACTGTTGGACATCAGCTGCTAGTACAGAAACTTGGTGCCGCAAAAGCTGCTGCAGGACACATTATGGATAAGAACCATGAGAAGGAAACTGTCGCAGGGAGAAACAACACGGAACGACTTTACTGTTGGCCTTTCTGAGTCGTGACCGCACCTCTTGTCGGCAAAAACTGCATTTGTCATTAGAAACTCGAGGCTTAGGCTTCTTGCTACTTTAATTACATTAGTAGAAGGAAAGGGCAGTAACAGTGGCAAGGCAGATGGAGTGGCAAACACCGACTGATGAGAAGGAAAAATACAGAAACTTTAAAGCAAGCTCCCTCCACAATAAACTCCTTGACAGCACCATAACTGCCATAAAAAAAGGGAACAGCTGTTGTCTCTCTCAACAAGTAACGTAACTGCTTAAACTATAAGGTCCTAAGGTTCCATAAGTGCTAACTGTTCCCAAAAAAAGTTCAACTGATTATATAATTCTTGAACAGGTTTACCCTCTTGAGTACCCCTTAAATGTCCATTTCCAGTTGAATTTTTTTTGTAAAGTTGGACGCAAGGTACATATTCGACAAGAAGTCCCATAATATGCTCGGTCCCACTGAGTTGCGAAGCCAAGCAAGGAACTAACAATTTTCCATAATCCATTTAGCATTTAGCACATCAAAATCTTCTTCTTTAGTATCAAATGGTTATGGATAGAGCCATCAACATAACGCATCTACCTTTCCTTGCAAACAATGTTCGAAGTCGAAAAATTATCTCCATATTGGAAATTTGGGTCGGTTAGCCTAGGTGGGTTGGGCACAACAATTACCCTCAGTACAATATGCATTGATATTAGCCTATATTGTTTGGGGGATGTCACTTTGCTCCACATCAGGGGTTTGACAAAGTAATCTAAGTAGTTTTTAGGTTAAAGTTTAAGCACACTTGACTCCAATCCGACTTGTAGTTAAACCTTAAATGCTAGAACCAGTATCTAACAACTTGTCCCCTGAGGTTGCAAAACGGCTATGTTATTTGAGCTTCGAGCGCTTGACCAAGTGAAGCCTTGGCATTAGTAAAATCCTTTTCTCTCTCTCTTCCACCTTCTCTAGGGGCTCCACTAACCCTTGGTCTTGAGGTGTAGATGTCCATCAGGTTAGCTCTAGTAGTCTTCCTACCGACGAGAAGTCCTTGGTCATGGGATGACTCGAAAGTGTTCGCGGTTCGACTAAGGATGCGAAAGTTGCATATCAGGCTGCGATTCAACATTCAGGGACAATGGGTCAATTCCATTGCGCATTTGATCCATGTAAGTCTTTTGTGATTTACATGCCTATTCTACTAATGCGTTCAATCTCATACTAATCACGTGGGACTTATCTTCCAATCCAGACATAGTACTAGCACACTCACGACAAAGCAAATATGCAAAGACTAGAGACCTCCAAACAGAAAGAAGAAGATAAAGAAAAGGAATGCGATTAAATAGGCCAGAACAAATTACCAAAGCAAACTGCAGTAGAGGGTTGGAATTACAGTGAACAGTAATTGGTGAACAATAATCCGTGACCAGTAATTGGTGAATGAAATCGGTGCGCCGAACAGTAATGTGAATGGTTGCGATGAACAGTGATTTTGGCAAAAGAAGAACCAAAAGAATTGCAGTGGAGGAGAAGTTTCAGCCAAAAAGAGTCATGTGAAAGGGAGGCAGAGAGAGGCAAAGCCCTAGGCTCTATGTACCATGTAGAATAGACCAAAACAAACAACAAATTACGCATCACTGCTCTAAAAACAATATAAGTGCAAATGGATAAGAAAACAAAGAAACATTAAGTATCCTATGGACAACATCACCCATAACATAAAATAGCAGACTCATAGACTTCAAACATAAGGACTTCCCCGAGACCGAAAATTGCGGACACATGTGACTTGGTTTGTGTTGGAACTTTATGGCGGTTCACCCGTCGATGACTTCAAGGACTTCCGACCAATTTGTTTAGATGAGCGTCCCCATGAAACCCAGCAAAACATCTTCACCCACTACCCTCCCAAGCAACCTAATAAAAACTTCCACATAAAATCTGCAACAATATAAATTACTACAAAGATGGGAGGAGAAGATGGAGATCAAGCTGAAGAGTAGAGTTGAGAATGAGGTTCAACCACCAACTTCCCCTCTTCGCTTGCTGTATAACTCGAAATATTTCCGTTCATGTGGACACAGCAAAGTACAGTTAATCTAACAGAGGATACCAAGGGTTGATTGAGAATCGAAAGAGAGAGAACAAAGGGATTTCACAGCCATAGGGCAGTCTTCTGGACAATACGACAAGGGATAAAACCTCATTAAGGAGTTCAATAAACTTATAGATAATGATCAATTACAACCCTACAATCTTATTCATAGGCTAGAAGTATTAATAACTTCTAATTTTGTAACCCTATAAATGTCTAGATCTCAATTATGGCTAATTATTAATAAAGTAAACTGAAAAGACAATAAAACCCTTAGGACTTAAAATATTGTAGGGTGAACAGTAACAGCAGCGTTTACAGTGGCTTGCTAGAGTACTTTCTCTTTAGTTGCTCCAGCATCAGCTCCCTAGGGGTGGAGGAAGCTCAACTCCGATGAGAAATCATGAATATACTGATCACAGATAGCCTCATCAAGTCGCTTCAGTTGTTCTTCTGAAATCAAAGTACTTTCTGTCGGTGGTTTACTATGTCCTGGTTCTCTCTTCGAGATCGAACTTCTTTCATGTCAAGCCCCTCTTCAATCATGCTGCGTGGGCCCTTTGGAATTTGCTCAGATCTAGTTTAAACTCTTAGCCCAAAGTCGTCATATAGATCCGTCACATTATAAATAGGGCTGACCAGGAAATCATTAACTCCACGACATGCATTTCAACTTATTTTTGAGAATCCTGCATGGTCTAATCATCCTCCTTGTTAAATCTGTCTTTCCCTGTGTCTACCAAAACTCTATCACCACCTGCAAATTCCTTGAAACGTCGCTGTCGATTTGCTACATCCCTGTAGTGCTCATTGCTGGCTTTTATAGCAGTACGTGCCTCGCTGTTAATTTGCTTTTAAGTTCAGCATAGGCTTTTGCCTCCTCACTAACTTGTGCATCTTGCGGCAGGGCAACGAAATCCAAGACATCCTGCGGTTTGTGACCAGAAGCTCTTGGTAGTGTGATTTACTGACTTATTGGAGGCAAATTTGCTTGCAGCAAAATCCTATCAAATCTCTTCACGTGGTCTCCAACGATGCAACAAACAAAATTCAAGGTTCTATTGACAACCTCGGTTTGTCCATCCGTTTTGGGGATGACTAGTGCTTGAATATTGTAATTGTGTCACAAACATTTTACATCAAGTACGCCAGATGTGTCACATAAACTTCAGATCTCGATCTGAAACAATCGTAGTTGGAACAGCATGCAAGCACACAATTTCCTAAAAAAGAAAAAAGAGCACCATGCAATGCGTCGATGTTGCGAGAACAAGGAATAAAGTGCACCACAGGTACAAGAACCGATCTCAATTCACATGTATGATCGACTTGAGACTCACTCACCCTCACGAATAGCGTGGCATATGAGCTGATCTCAAGCCTTGATCTAAGTTAAGCGAACCATCACCCTTAGCGTGAAATGTGAGGTACCAATTTAACACCACAAATATGGAATCCTGCCCTTTTGACATCTTTGGATGACCCGAAAATAAAGCCCATACTAAGATGTATCCACGGTGAAGTAGCAACCGAGAATGGCTCATACACCCTGGTATTCTGAGCTTCCCCTTAGTAGATTGAAACTTCCAACAACACTGTACCAGCCTCTCCACGTCATGATTCATCCTTGGCCAAAAATAATGATATGACACCATAGCTAGAGTCTTTTCTCGGCCAAAGTGTCATAATCCACCGCGTGCAGCTTTTGAACAATTTGTTCATGCAAAGAACCTTACGCAATGCACAACTGATTTCCCCTGAATAAATAACCATTATGGAAAGCCAAAGGAGAGGTTGCCTTTGTTACCAAATCATGCAAATCTTTTACTAGATGGCTGAAAGATAGATTGGTGTGATATTGATTTTTCAAGTCCTCGAACCCGACGACTAGGGAATCCAAGGTGGTAAACTATAGAGTCCGTCGGCTAAGTACATCAGCCACTCTATTCGACTCACCAGAGACGTGATTCAAGCTAAAAGAAAATTGTGAAGAAAGGAACTCCCCTTCAATGTTCAGAGCTAAGCTTCTTTTGCTAGTTAAGATGACACAGTGCTTCATAATCGGAATATACCACAAAGTCTCAATGCAGCAAATAATGCTCCCATTGATGCAAAGCTCGATATAAAGCATAGAACTCCAGTAAGTTGAATAGCGGCACTTTGCTTCACAAAGTTTCTCGCTGGAAACATCTACAGGTCTGTTTGTCAAAATTTGGTAGCACTAGGACCGGGGCAATAGTCATGGCAGCCTATTTGAGATTTAATGCTTCTTCGACTTCTTTTGACCATCTATTTGTAACCCCTTCAAGCATTCCGTAACAGGGTCGGGATAGAGCTAAACATCTTGATGAAACTCCGATAAAGGGAAGCTAATCCATCAAAGCTACAAACTTCTATAATCGATGAAAGCAATGGCCATTCAACAATTGTCTTTATCTTCTTGGGATCGGGCTTCAAACCTTCTGCTCAACCAACAAAACCCAAGAACACAAGACTATCGCACATAAAAGAGCACTTTCGCATATTCACAGAGTTTCTCACGCCGTAGAGCCTCCATGACTTGTGTCACGTGATTTATATGCCAATTTTAATCACAGCTGTAAATCAACATATCATCAAAATATGTGACACCAAAAGAATTAAGGAAAGGTAGGAAAACCTCGGTCATCGCGCGCATAAACGTGCTTGATGCATTTGAAAGCCTAAATGACACCACCAACCATTCATAACACCCACCTGGTGACGTGGACGCCGTCTTCCATTCATCTCCACCACATCCTTACCTAATGATAACCGCTTCTCAAATCTACCTGAGAAAATATTACGAATCATGCAAGCTCATCTAATATACCGTCTAACCTCAGAATAGGACATCAAAATTTCACGGTAATTTTGTTAATGGCACGGCTGTCCACAAACATTTCTCCATGAGTTGTCCCTTTTGGAGTAAGGCAGGCATTGGCACAAGGACTTTTACTTTCTTTATATGAATGTTTTTGTAAGTAAGTCCCCTACTTGACATTACTTCTCAGCCCATTGCACTTGTGGCACCAGATAAGCCACTTGATTTGGTAATGCAGCCACAGGAACTAAATCAATGGCATGTTGGATATCCTGCATTGGTGGTAAACCCTTGTGCAATTCATCACTCACAAGCTCTTGAAATTCATCCAATTCTCTTCTTCTGGTAGAGAGGGTTGGTGTTTTGGTTATCTTAACGTTGCCTTCGAGAGCCTACCAATGAATACATGAAGAATTCCTACTTCTTAAACTGACTTGCCGTCAGAAAATAGCTAGCCTTCTTTGTTTTAGAACTAACAATTAAATCCTATTTCAAAGGGTGCAATGTAACCTTCCTTTTATCCTTGAAAAAGGTGTATGGAGTTGTTTTATGGTCCACATAACTAAAATAGAGGACGTCCTAACAAAATATGACAAGCATCCATGGACAACATGTCTCACCAAACTTCATGCTTATAAGCATCGCCAATACTATAGTTAACCAAATATATACAGTAGAAGGCCATTATAGCATCTAATCGAATTGTTAAATAGCAATGCGTGTAATCACCAGCATTAGAGTTAAGTTGGCTCCTCCAATTTGATGTCTATCTATGATATTTACATACTGACCAACTTTTAGAAGAAATTTTGGCTCCAGAATTGAGCAATCCTTTTAAATTTTGATGTTTTACCTACGAATGTGTACGTTGTGAGGCCCTTGCTACCTTCGGTTCTTCAATGCTAAGAGAATCAGTGTTAGTCAGCTTCAGCATAGAGTTTATTCCATTTGCTCAAATTGTGACTATCCAATCACTTTCCTATCTTTGTCAACTTCAGAAGAAAGTTGATTTCCCATTTTGTAGTCACTCAGCGGCCCATTACTATTCGGTATTGTTGGCTCCAGCTTTCAGCGGCTCCTCTTTTTCTGTTTTCGATTGTCTAGACTTCTAACTGCTTCCACACGTTGTTGATTCTGGCTTCTAGAGATGCTACCAACCGCTTCCACGCGTTTTTGGCTTTGGCTCTTAAATTCGTTGTTTTTGGTTTGTCTAGACAACCAACTGCCCATACGTTGTTGGCTCCGGCTTCAAGATATGCTCTTTTCCTTGTGCCTAATTGCTTCCACGAGTTGTTGGCTCCGGCTCTTAAACATGTGTCTAGTATTTTTAGACGACCAACTGCTACCACGCATTGCTGGCTCCATTTTCTAGGGGTGAGCCGTTAATTTGGTCACCAACCGCTTCTAGACGTTGTTGGATCCGGCTTTAGATGAATTATACTCCCTGATTATTTCTGAAGTTGCTCGACGAGTAACTGCTTCCACGTGTTGGCTCAGGTTTCAAGTAATGTCTCTAGGTGGAACAGTTGAGTACCTTTCATCCCTTTCTATTCTAAGTTCCAGTTTCAAATCATCCATTCTCCGAAATGTGTTGGCCTCAAACATTTAAGGGATACGTATGAAGCCCTACAAAGGTTCGACCCTTCTTTATGTGAGTCTTCTCATCAGCCTTTCGGTGGTCTTTTCCATATTTTTCTACAAGAATGTGATATTTCCTGCCCAGTCAGTTTATAAATGTTGGGCTTAACCCTGGTTACAGTCTGGAATTGGTTTACCTTAGATTGGAATATGGGTCCGTTTCTATTTAATCTACGTGCATTTATATGGCAAGTAAGCTTTTGCTTCTAGAATAAGGGCTTTAGAGTATTCTCACAAGGAAAACCAAACCAGCGGATAGATGTTTATACCATTCGATACACCTTCACAGTTAAAGTATGCCGGCCGCAAGAGGGAGTTCTGTTCTATTGATATTTTCCTGCTGGTGGCTAGGATTGCATCCTAATCTTTTTGTGCAGCTTTTCTGCAGCCCTAGGCCCCCAGACCTCAATATAAATAGCGCCTAGGCACCCCCTAAACGCAGCAAAAAATCCCCCAGAGGCTGCCATTATTCTCTGAGGCTTTTTATTGATTTTATTTATACTATGTTGAGATCCCCTCCCCCATACACATATTCACACACTTGTTCACTCAACTCTCTTGCATACATACAAATCAGCAGCCAGGCAATCCAGATCAAGAGGTAAAAACCCCTTAGGTAATAGTTAGAGAATCTCGTAAATGCGATCAAATTCCGGTCCATGGATTAACACTATTTTGTTCCTATACTCTGATCATTGGATTTAATTGTCAAACTATTTTCATAAACCACAGATCAGAGTATAGATCGCCTCCTCTAAGGTCAAACTACAAGGTTTTGATCCCGAGTAATCCAATCGGGTACCTAGGCCATTCAGCCCAAAACGTAGAGTTCAAACCAAATAATTAGGTACAATTAGTGTTTGTTCTTGCTTTCAATCACAATGATCAAAACCAAATAGAAACAACTAGAGACCTATTTAGGGTTTAGGGGATGCTGGGGCCTGTCTAGTTTTCCTAGAAGTCTAGACACTGAGGTCTTCTCCTTATATTGAGGCCTGGACATAATGATGATCCAAAGTCAATTTTAGGGTCTTTCTTGTTTTCCCTGTTAATTATATTAATTAACTCTAAAACTGAGATGGTAACTCGAAAGACTAAATTTTTCAGATGCACGTCGTCATATTAAGAAAGCATTTCACATTAGAAATATATCTCAAGTGAGAATGCACTGACAAAATATTCACGACAATGCCATGGTCTACAACCCCATCAATTACGTCAAGGCCTTCTGCAACTTCGGCTGCAAGTAGAACAGAACTAATGAGATTTTGAAGCATGGACAAAGATTTTGCTAATGATAATAATTCGAGTAGGAAAAATTGTACCAAGCTTTAGTATGGGAGACGTGAATATGACATCAAGAACATTATGCCCTTGTCTTGTCAATAATGGGAAGTCACCTCCTAGGGGACCAGCATGCCCAATAGATGGTCTCCTCCATACCTAAAAATAAAACGGGAAAGGTCGATTACAAGAATTTCCTGACATTGAACTACCAGCCTATAAAGTGCAACAACCTTAATGCATTTGAAAGGCCATGTATCTTCATTTCCAGTTATTACATGGTTCCGTGAACTAGGGATCAAAATTAGTCTAGTTTGTCACCTATCTAATAAGAAAATTTTATCACTGGTTAGATAAAAATAAAACTACATGACAGCTTGTGCGGAAGTCATGATAAAGTTCCCACGTGAACATATTTCTGGAAATGAAAATTCAAGCTTTTTAATACTGAGGTGCGGCAGCTTAAAGAGCAGAGATGCATTATAAGTTGTGGTCAGTATTACCACTTACCAGCTATCTCTAGTGGTAAAACATCATATACACCGTTGGGTCCCTTTCTCTAACAGCTTAAGCTCTTACAATTTAAAGAAACTAGTAATTTTGCAGTCGTCAATGTTGTCAACAAGGAACGAACTGTCCTAGAAGTTTATAAGTAAATTCATCTTCTTCCGTTACTTTGCATGCTCTTCTACGTAAAACTCAACTTGCTCTTTTTCACCCAAAAATGTAAAGAAAAAACAGAATCATGAAACTGAAATAATGACATACTGTAGCAAGTATACCTCAGCGTCGCCTAGAAACAGATCATCAATCACTTCTGCAGTTTCCATCCAGTTGAACTGGTTTACAAATTTGGATTTTGATAAGTTAGACATCCTCCTTCACCGGTACATAATATCCAGTATTCTGAGATCTAGAAACGTACAGATTTAACTAAAACTGGAACTGAACCATCTACAGCAGCTTTAAAATGTTTGCCCACTATCAGAAATACAAGCTTCTCAGCTGCTTTCAAAATAGTCTGCAGGGACGGACAACTGCAGCAAATTAGTAAGTGTTCCTGAACAAGAACGAAAAATGAAGGCAAGAAAAAGCAAGGATCTCAAAAAACCAAATTGTTGAATAGCAATACTTCCCTAATGGTGTTTGTAATCAAGAATGTCAGAAACAGAAGAGTGCTGCCCCCCCCCCCCCCACAAGTTGTAGAGAAGAATAGTGTCTACAAGAATATTTACTGGCTTTCTACACACTAAGAAAGATTTCCATTCGCGATGATTATGCATCTTTTAATTTACCTTCTCCTGAATTATGGAGTCCTCCTCACCCTGCCGCCACTGGCGCCCAATAACAGCAGTGAGTGTACCTTCTTCCATTACATCAGCATCACCAAACGCAAAATCAATCTAGAAATTGGCAAATTTAAAGACTTGTTAAGAAACAATGAATATTTTGGAGGAACATCATATAGCTTTTTGAGTCAAGAGAAGGGTACAGTTATCTTTTCCGCACCATTTAGCTGATTCCACACACTTTCAAATAATTGACCCCTCATTCCAACTTTGCCCTTTTCCTACGTCCTCTCTGTCTGAAACATATCCATGCTCAAGAATCAGCATGTAGCTCCCATCATCCAAACCCAATGACGTTGATCCGCTCTCAATTGAGAAAAGACCACAAAAGCCTGTTGGATTCCCTTTGCATAGGATTTGGGTCCAGGTTCTGCACAATTAGGCTCTTCAAGGATCGATATAAAAGACCTCAATTAGGGAATTTCCCCTTCAATGTATGAAGGGAAAATTTATACATGATTAATGCCGGATATTTGGCAACTAATGCACACACATGCATGTACTTCATGCACAGGTGCACAACTTATAATATACCAGACAAGAAGGTAACTTTCCTTTCTGTTTTGTTTCATCAAGAATGGAGGTTGTTTTGGTTGAACTGACGGTTCAATTGGGTTGATAAACTAGTGATGCAGTGTTTAACTTGTTGGAAGATTCGAATTCCATGGTTGTATAGGAATCATCCTTGGCGAAGGGATAGCAGTTCTACACCATCTACACAAATTTGTTACCTTTCGGTTTTCATGACTTAGTGGAGGAGAGGGGAGGCCTTTCACCTTGCCCTAAGCTACTCTCACTCTTCTTCTCTTTTGCATCTGTGAGAGTCGATGATGCCACCAACATCCACCATGGAAATCCTTCAATCTCAAGTCCATGGTAGCTTTCCTGAGGTGGATGAAAGCTCGCTCGTGGTCAGTTCTGTTCTTCATGGTGCCGATCTGCCCAGATCTGGTGAACCAGGTAGGAGAGAGCTTCTGATCTTCGAGATACGGCCTTGGCAGGCCCTACTTTAGTCTTTATCAGCTCCACTTACAACCACCGCAGTCCTATTAGCTGCATGGCTCTGCCTTGCGAGGGAGCCTGGGATTTGATGTATTTCATCATGGTTGCTGCTTCTTTTGGTAACCCAACCAGTGGCAACCCTATGTTTAATTTGCTTTCCTCCTTGGCCATGTTGGCCATATCTGCGACGACTCGATTAGCTGCTCTTGTTGTACCAGGGATGCCCATTTGGTATCGTCTTTAGGTTGCAAATGTTCTGTTAACTAATGAAGTTTGGTAAGAAAAAACAAAGAAGAATGTTTATTGGACAGGGAAACGGAGGTAGAAGATAGAGGGGCAAAGTTGGAAATAAGGGATCACCTATGGGAAGGGTGTGGAAATAGCTCAAACGGGCGCGGAGATAGCAGCAATGCGCACAAGTTTAAAAGACTTAGAAAGCTCGGAACACATTCGAGGCAAATCTGCATTTTCTTTAGTTTCAAGAAAACATTTTCTGCTCATATCCACGTGGGGATGTGTTGGTTTCTTTGAAGGCCCAAGGCAAGTACGTTTTGGACCATCTTCTCCTTTTTGTAACTTAACAAACAAAACAGATATGCTTCCAAATCTAAATGCCAAGCCATTATTAAAACATTTAATACTGACAAACCGAGTTAAGTTACTAGATATCTGTATTATTGTGCACACTTGAGAAATATTTTGGTATTGATCCAAAGGTACTCCTGCCTTTGCCGCTTCACTTGCAATTCCAGCAGATCTGCACCACATCAAAACTTATTATACCTTTGGATGTAGAAAAGATAAGCACACTCGGTAAGGTCAGATCAACATAATAGGAGTATGGCAGAGCATACAACTTGCTTCATGAGACACAAAGGAGCCAGAGGCCCACAAGCATGTGAAAATTGCATCTTATCTTAAGCCTTCATGGAATGAGTACGTATGCACTGCATGTAACCATAAGCCTTACAAAGCGACGTGAAGAAAAACTCTGACAAAAGGAGGTTTAGGAGAATGGACTTCTACCTTATATATATGTGACAATCTACAAATGCAATAAAATACAAGGAGGAAGTGAAGCCCACACAACAAAGTTTGATCTTAGTTTCAATTATTTGCAGCACCAGGAAACGTGCTCAATCAATACACAATTGATTAAACACAATCTCACTGAATTTGGGAGTTTAGTTATTCTCGTAAAAGCTTATCAATATAAAAGCGGACCTACTTGACAGATAATAGCTCCATAAGGAATCTGCTAATCGAAGAGGTAGTAGACCGACAAACCATAAGTTCTCTCAAAAATAATAGAAGTCAACTTACGCAGGTATGCCAACTATATCCTTTATTGCACCAGTACGAAGTTGCCGACCCAAATATTGTATTGCCAAGACAGAAGCATGGCCACTCCCTAACCCAATCACCATGCCACTTGTGATGTACGTATCCACCTAGGAAATGACACCATAATTTAATTCAATTCAGTGGTTTGCCAATCCCCCACTTAATGGCAGATAAGAACGTTAGCAGGATATAAAAATATAATATTAACAGCATGTTAGTGGTTTGAAATCTCAATCAGCCTGCAATTACCAATCAGACAATATTCAGTAATATCTCCATCAATTCTCTATCAATGTCCTTGATTTTACAACTTTTTTTTAACTTTAATCCGAAGTGCATTTACCAGTTTGTAAGGGAAGGTGGAAGCAGATAATGCAGCTCAAAAATGAGGAAAATCTGACCATAGAAATGGAAAAGACTAATGAAAAATACTTGATAAAAAAACTGCAGATTTTCAGGAAGAAGTGTGTGCAGGGGTGGTTTTTTTTTTTTTTTTTTTTGAGGGGGGGAGGGTGGGGGGGAGGAATTGAGGACAGCCCCTGTCATGGTTCAAAAACTTGGCCAATACGTTAAGAAATCAATCACTCGGTCCGGCTTCAGAAGCTACCGGACCGAATTCGAGACCCGAAACGATGCCATCACGAAAAAAGGCATCTTGCCTAAATCTCACTGATACAAAAGAGAAATCGGTGTAACGGGCCAGAGCAAAAGAAATCAGCCGAGTTTCGGCCTTAATAACAATGTTAAGACAAATCTCATATTTGACGCTCTTAGTCAAAGATCAGGATTGAAAAGCCAAACAAACCAAATTAAGCAAGGAGTGTTTTAGCGAAAATCGACAATGGCGGTCTAGTTGGCTAACCAACACATGTACAGCACGTGCCATTTTCTATTCACTTAAATATAATGATTTCACGCTTGTAAATTTTAGTGAATTCAAGTGACATAAATGAGAGTATCAATCACACACGACATGTACTCAAAAACTAAGGGTGTATTTGAAACCATTTCAGTTTTCAGGTTTCAGTTTTTATTTTCAAAAAGAACAAAACCAAAACCTCTTTTGAGTTTTCTGTTTTTACAAAGCTGAAGGGTTGTTTGATAGCAGTTTTGTATAACTCGTTTTCACGTTCAATTTATTTTTTTTTCTATTTTTTCTCTCTCCTGTTTTCTATTTTTCCTCTCTTCTCTTTTGTTTCATTTTTCAATACTTGATAGTTTCTTCTGAACTTCTATGTTCAACAACTAAAAGCACCCCCACTATTACCCACACATTTCCTTTCCCACCGTCGAACTATTGTCAAGGCAGTGACACACCAACTTGCGAATTAGGGCTTCATTGGGTCTGATTGGGGTTTGATTGGGTGAAGGGGTTTGAATGGCACAAATTTTATCGAAGATACTAGGGCTACGCGATAGATGAAATCTTGTGGTGGTGTTTGTTGCATGGACAATGGTGGTCAGTATGATGGTGGATTTGAATTTAGAGGAGTGGTGGTGCCGTGGTAGTGACCGATGTTGGAGGTTTTGGTGTTCGGAGGTGTTGGTCAGTGGTAGTGGTGGTGGTGGTTGTGGTTATCAGTGATTATTGGTGGTTGGCGGTGATCGTGGGTGTTGGTCACTGGTTGTGGTGGCGGCAGTCAGTCGCTATGATGGTTGGGGGTGTTGGCAAGTTTGGTGTTTGGATGTGTTGATCAGTGGTGGCGGCAGATCTGCAGTCATTGGCTGTGATTGTTGGTAGTGTTTACAGTTTGGTGTTCGGGGGTGTTGGTGGTGGTGATGGTGGCGATCAATGGGTATGGTGGTTGGCAATGTTGGTGGTTTGGTGTTCTTGGTGATAGGTGTTGGTGATGAAGATTGAAGGAAAAAAGAGACATAAAATGCTTTTAACAAAAGTTAAAAGGTGTATCTCAAGGAAAAACGAAAACTGAAAACTCCAAAATGGAGTTTTCAAAAACAGCTCCATTTTGAAAACTGGTTTATAAAACTGAAGGGGGGAAAAAACTAAAATTGTCTGTTAAACGCCAATATTTTTTCCAGTTTTAAAAACTGAAAACGAAAACTGTTTCAAAAGCTACCTAAGTTTGGTCAACAAAAAGAGTGTATTCACTATCCTCTCTTATTCTCTTCCTATATGTTTCTCTCTAAATTCCTTCTTCTAATTTTCCCTCCAAAAATCCATAACCGAAGAAACAAACACATGTTTTGTCACATCTGGTATCAAAGCAGTTCCCCTGGGCATCTCTTTCCACTTGAATCTCATGGGAAATCTTAAAACAGTCGGAAGATCATCTTAATTTGAAGGAGGTCCAATATCAAGGGAAGTTTTCTTCCATTAATGAACAACTTGCGATGTGAGGACTTCTTCGACTGAGCTCCAGTGGAGCTATCTCAGACATAAGAGACCTGAAGCAATCAGTTGAGCACATGAGCATGCTCTTGAATGACTCATAACCAAGAAAGTTCAGAGATTCCAGAATCATCTTCTTCCAGATCTGGGCGAGGAGAATCCTATACCAATAATGCCTTTCCTAATGGCAATACCCAACTCAAACCTCCTAAAGTTGAATTTCTAAACTCAGCGGTGTTGACTCACATGATTAGGTGCGTAATGCAGAACATCACTTTCATTTTCACTTGTTGATGAGCTCTTGTCTTTACAGGTACCCTCCCATATACATTCTCGCTCCAAATTATGTAGTCTCTTAACGATGGAACCCGGAATCAATAACAAGGACATAAAGTACGTCAGAAGACTAGGGAACGTACTTTTTATAAGTGTTAGTCTACCACCCTTGGAGAGATATTGCTTCTTCCACCCCGCCAATCGTTTTTCGAAACGTTCAACCACCGAATCCCAGCATCTCTTATCTTTGAAAGAAGCACCAAGAGGAAGCCCAAGATACATGAAAGGAAAGCTCGAAATCTTGCACCCAAAAGACCGAGAGAGATTAGTCACATCCGGAACTTCACCGACCGGAATAATCTCACTTTTACTGGAATTAATTTTCAGACCTGAGGTTGCTTGGAAGAAGAGAAGCACCAACCGGACGTAGAGCAATTGAGATTCTTCTGCCTCAAAAAAAAGTAGAGTATCGTCTGCAAATAAAAGGTGAGAATCTGCACCCCTGACTCGATCGAATCCCCTGCCATGAAACCCTTAAAGAAGCATCCTTCTATCGCCCGGTCTAAAAGACGGCTCAATGCCTCCGTAAGAACTAGAAATAGGGAGGGAGATAAAGAGTCTCCCTGTCAAACACCCCTAGAAGCAGGAAAAAAAAGTCAGCTGGACTGCCGTACATCAAAATAGAAAACATAGAAGAAGAGATATAAAACTCCATCCACGCCCTCCATCTAACCCCAAATCCCATCCTTTTCAGCAGATACAAAAGAAGATTCCAATTAACGTGATCGTAAGCTTTTTCTACATCCAGTTTACACACTAAACCCGGTAAACCCACTGTGAATCTTGAATCCACACGTTCATTAGCGATTAAAATCGTATCCAAATTATGTCTACCTCCAACAAACGCACGCTGAGAAGAAGAAATCACTCCACCCAAAACTTTCTGAAGTCTACAAGCCAATACATTAGAAAGCAACTTATACGCACTTCCAAACAAACTAATAGGCCTGAAATCTTTAATATCACTTGCTCCCCCTTTCTTTGGAATCAAGCAAAGAAACGTAGTATTCAAACTTCTCTCAGATCTGCCATGTTCATAAAAGAAGTGAAAGAAGTCCATTACATTCTCCTTAATAACGGACCAGCAGTGTTTAAAGAAAGCCATATTAAACCCGTCAGGCCCCGAAGCCTTGTCGCCTCTCATACTCTTCAAAGCAGCCACCACTTCTTCTTCCCCGAAAGGGGCCTCTAGGGATTCTTTGGCTTTTTCGTCAAGAACCTTAAAACTCAAATCATCCAGCAGAGGGCGTTCCTGATCAGATTCAGAGAAAAGCTTTTGATAGAATCTCACTATATTCTCTTTAATTTCCTCCTCAGCAGTAAACTCTTCCCCATCCACCACAATCTTACCGATTTGATTTAATTTCTTATGAGCATTGGCCATACGATGGAAAAATCTAGTATTCCTGTCACCTTCTTTAGACCATAACTCCCTCGATTTATGTCTCCAAGAGATCTCCTTCGAAAGAAATAAATCATTGGCCTCCTTTTTAAGATCCATAAGCTGAACTTGTTCATCACTATTTAAGGATTTCTCTCCCTCCCGGGCATCAGAATTCTGAATCTCCGCGAGTACCCTGGCCAGTCTCACTTCAACTCGGCCAAACACCTCTTTATTCCATTTTCTTGAATCATTGTTCAATAGTTTTAAGTTTTTGAGCCAAAGAAAAGGAAGGATTTCCCAACACCTCATGCCTTTCCCACCAATTACTGACCAAATCCAGAAAGCCCGGCTCTTCTAGCCACACATTTTAAAATCGGAACGGGGGTTTTCCCCTCCTAAGACCACCCCCATCCAAGAGCAAAGGCACATGGTCAGAGACTGTACGAGGCAATCAAGAATGTGTCGCTCCAGGAAAACTTAGATTCCCAATCTAAAGAAACCCGAAATATGTCGATTCTAGAGCAAGAAAAACTCTCTCCCCCTCGAACCCAAGTGAAAGCCCCTCCCTCTAACGGGAGGTCCACCAGCTCCATCCGATTAATGAAAAGGTTAAAATCTCTCATATCCCGCGAAAAGTTATCGCAACCAGGTCTCTCATCGGGAAACCAGTTGACATTGAAATCACCGGTGATGCACCAGGGCTGCTGCCACCTTTGAAAGATCAACGACAACTCTGTCCAAAGCTTTGTATTACCATTAGCATTGCCAAGACCATAAACCCCCGAAAAAATCCATGTAGATTCGTCTTCAACCGTCTTTAAAAGAACCGAAAATCGAATATAAACCGATCTCAACATCTAACTTAGAAAACACACGACTATCCCACATAATTATGATACCTCCAGCCGCCCCCACTGCATCCAAAGTAACCCAATCTGCCCACCTGCCACCTCCAATAGACCAAATATCTATCGTAGACACAACTTCCAACTTTGACTCTTGGATACAAACAATAGACGGTTTCCATCTCCTCAAAGAGCTCTTCCCCAACCTTCGTTTCTTCCAGTTATTCAAACCCAACACATTTCATGATATACCTCGAAAATGCATGGAATCAGAATTCAGACCACACCTGCTCCTTCCACCACCTCTTTGCTGGATTCACCTTCTCCCCTTGTATTATAATTCACAGCAAATTCTAATTGTTATGGGGTTGATCATATAAAGGCGGGGACAACACATATATTTCTTACTTTTTCCCCTCCAATTTAAGAAAGTAAACGAAGCATAAAATACATCTGTGCAAACAAGAAAGTTTTTCGCATTACGATAAGACAAATAAGGGACTCATATCAAACTTTCTACATGATAAACAATAGGAGAAATGAACTTGGGAAAAGAACAAGAGAAAAACATCCTTTTTATAACCTGGCACATCCCATTAGAAGGTGTTTGGGATATTATGGCTCCTTGTGGTGTCGGTAGTTCCGTTCCAGAAGTCTACTTTCTTTTTCTCTCTATTGCTTCTCTCCCTTTGGCGAAATTTTATAAAATGCCGCGCTCCATTAGCCAACTTCTCCCCTTCATATTCCCATTAAAAGACAGCCTTCATGTCTCTTGTTGTGATTTATCTCTATCCTCTCAATTTGTTGGTTAGATGATGGATATTTTAAAAAGATAATCTCGAGAGTATCTTTAAATATTCAAAGATCAACCTTACTCCTCTTTTAGGCTTTCTCCCATTTCTAGCAGCCCAAGAATCACCCTCTTTTAACTGGATCACTGCCCTTTGGACTTCAAAGAAAACATTGGTCCATGGGCAGGAAGTCTAGAGCTAGAAGCTAAGAAGCACGGATGCGGGTGCGGATACGACACGGGTGCGGATACGCGGATACGGCATTTTTAAAAATTTTAGGATACGGGTGCGGCGGGGATAAGGCAAATTTTATAAATATTTTTTTAATTATATACACTTAGTATTAAATTTTTAAACAGTTTGAATCTCAATAATCATAATATATGTGTTTGATAAATAATCGTAAATTTTAAAGCTTTCAACCAAATTAGTGAGAATTTGTTAAGTTTAATGGGCTGTTTTATAAATATTAAAATTGTAAATTTGAAAAGAATAAAGTTTTTATGTGGTATCACTTTTATTTCTTTGAAGTACTGGGGTGGTTTATGTAATAACTTAACAATGGGTACTTAACATAAAATAACAAACTGTGTCAAGAGTCTCATCTCCATAGTTAACATAGATAACATCGACCGACCGACCGTTCTTCTTCTTCTTCTCTGGCCGCACGCCGTTGTCGTCGCCGGTAAGTCCTTCTCCTTCTTCTTCTTCTTCTCCTTCTTCTGCTGCTTCTACTTCTTCTCTCCAGTCTCCTCTCTCGTCAGAGTCCTTGCCAGTGGTCGCCGGTGTCGCTGGAGTGGCCGGTGGTCACCGATCTGCCCAGTGGTCACAGATCGCCGGATACGCACCCGATATTTAAGATTTTAAAAAAAAAAAATTTGGACACGCACTGGTGCCGCACCCGACGCGTACCCGGTGCCGGTGCTTCATAGGCTAGAAGTAAGATTCTCTACCACTAAAGAGCACTGAGGTACCTCCAAACACCATAGGAAGACTAGAAGGAGAAGTGATAAAAGTTATGTTCTTGTTCACATTAAGCTCATGCAATCACCCTAAAACACATTATAATTCCTCCGTTAAGAGCTCATAATCCACAGCCTCTACCTTAGTGGTCACCTCTAATCCAAATAATGTGACAAATGAACTGGTGCAGAGTGCCCAACCAACACTTCTGTCCATGCCAGCGTGAAGTACATTGATAACTTAGAAGCTGCAACTGCTATTGTACAATTCCGTTAAGAAATTTAAACTCCAATTTCACCTGCATCTGTCAAAAAAATTACTCTCAATTTAATTTCGGAGACAACCATCGTGCAAGTATTCTTCCTCGATAACCTGAGGCAGCAAGGCTCTAAGATGAAAAGCTGCTCATACACTGCTACTTCCAATACTCGAACTCAACAAAAGGCTTGTCACAGCAACAAGGAATTAGCTAATAAACAGCTTCACTGGCATCCCCGGCATAAACCAAATTTTCCTACTTGAGCCACAGCAAAGCTACTTAACTCTAATACGTTAGTTTGGTTGACCAATTCCACCCCATGACCACATATAAAGATGATCCTGTATGAAGCTTCAAAAATAAATCTAGCCCTCTTTCTCAGTCATGCCTCCGTTAATATTAGGTCGGCCCCCTTTAGTTATCCATTGGCAGCTCAAAGCCGATGATTACAGCATCCTACTTTATTACACAAATTACTAAATTCCGTGATAATAAAAGGGTTACACTTGCAGCATACAAGATAACAGACACCAGCTTGATTTTTTATTTTTTTTTAATTGCGGAGAATCCAAGTAGTGGCCCTTGTCATATAAGTGCTACAAGCTCATTGAATTTGGTCCTTTCTGGCTAGGCCATAATTGCTGCTAGCTTTTTCTAGCGAACAGAAGAACAGCTACACCTCAAGATCTCTTGCCACTTAAATACTTCCCAGCAGCCAATATTGTTTCACCACCAAACTTTAATGCCAGAATACTGCCACAACAAGTAATTTGCTAGTGCTGTGCCTACAAACCCTCAGATCTTATTCCAAAAAACCGGCTGGCAAGCTTGCATACCTAAAGGTGAAAAACCGAATTTTCGCAAGATTAATGCACTCCAAAGTTACAACATGGAAACTACTGATCAGCTGTAAACAAAACCTGTCACAACTTAATTTAACTTACCCAATCTTCTGTTAAACATTGCAAATGATTCCTGGGACTAAGGGTGTTTTTGGAACCCTTGTGGTTTATTAGTTTTTAGTTTTCAAAAAAATAAAAACTAAACCCTCTTTAGTTTTCAATTATTTACAAAAAGAGTCATGTGTTTGGCTAGGAGTTTCTGTTTTTGAGTTTCACTTTCATTTGTTTCAGTTCTTTTTTCTCTTCCTTCAATAACACAATTTCATATTGGATTTCTTCTCTGGAACACCTCCAACCACAACCATCAAACTAACACCACCACCGCATTTCCATCCCCCCTCCCCTTGGTGCCACCATGACCTGATCCACCGCCGGATCTTCATTGACACCCTCACAATGTCAAGACCTCTGCTGGAATCGACGCCACCAAGCATGGTAAAGGTGGGATGTGCAGGGCTGATGTGTGGTGGTGATGAGTTCAGGAACTGACGGCGGATGATGGCGAGCCGTGGTGGTTGTAGAAGGCTGATGCGTGGTGGTGATGGGTTCAGAAGCTGACAAGGAATGGTCGCGATCGGTGGTGGCTGTCGAAGTATGATGCGCGGCGGTAATGATTTAGGAGCTGATGATGGATGGCGACAACCCCTGGTGGTTGCAAACGCTGATGCGGCGGTGATGGGTTAGGAGTCTGAGAAGGATGACAGTGATCCATTGTGGTGGTCAAAGGCTGATTCGTGAGGGTGATGGTTCAGAAGCTGACATGGGAGGCGACGAGCCTTTGGTGGTTCTCAAAGGCTGATGCGTGGCGGTTGTTGAAGATGGTAGTTACAGGGGGCTGGTGGTGAACGGAAGTGTTGGTTGAGATGTTGTTGAGCTGAGTTTCATTGAGGAGAGACGACGGCGGCTGCGATGGGTTTTGGGTTCTGGGTTCTAGGGTTTCTGGGCAGAGGAGGGGTGGGTGAGTGGGATTGATTGGTGGTGATGATATAAGGGATCAGTTTTCTTAAAATGTGGGTTTTAATTGGAGTTTTCAAAAACGACCCCATTTAGAAAACTGGTTTATAAAACGGAAGGAAAAAAAACGAACACTGTCTGTCAAATGCCGATATTTTTTCCAGTTTCCAAAGCTGAACAAAAACTGGGAAAAAAAATGGTTTCAAACACTACCTAAATCTTGACTTCTTAAACAACCTAACAAGAAGAAAAGGCACTGTCTACATTAAGGATGGAAAGGTAGAAGAAAACCCGTCACAACTGACATAAAAAGGCATACAAAAGAGAGTATCAGCACCACTTCAAGTTTCGCATGGCATGAGCAGATCATATCCTTCTACTTTACCAGAAAAAGTGGAAGGCTCATAATGGTACTACTTCCAATCTTCAATCCTACGGACTAAAAGCTAATAGCGCAATCACAGAGCCCTAACCTACTAATGTTATCTTCTAGCTAAAGCATCTAAAATGGGGTTGGAATAGCAAGAGAAATAAATTTAGTTGCTAGGAAAATGGACCCGACAGCAAAATAGCATTAAACAAGGGGATCAATGGAGGTAGAGATGCAATAGGGAAATATAAAACTAGCAAGATCTGAGTAAAGACAAGTGCTGTCTTAACTATCAAAGGGACAGAATGTGTACCGCGGCGTTAATAACAGAACAATGTGTTCAGTCCAATCAGGAAAAAGAAAAACAATGTGTTGACATTTCACCTTCCATAGAGACATAGTTATGTGCATAACTTAGAGGGGCTTGATTTTCCAAAAACACAACGGAATGCAGGGTACATCGCAGATTGCCATTTGTGAAAAACAGACAGCAATTATAAACGAATAAGTGTGTGGATAGTATTAAAAGAAGAACCCAGAATCCCTCTAAGAAAGTAACAACCAACTCAAAGACAAAAATGCGAAGAACAGGGTTGTTACAGTGTACTTGGCTGCTTGGAGGAGACGAGCATTGTCGCTGGAGAGGCTTGAACGCGTGATTCTGGTAAGAAATTTCGATCTTGTTGTTCCTGTTCCCGTTCCTGTTGAAGCTAAACCCTTCTTCGGGTAATTCAACAAGGATGGTGAGTACGCTATAGATGCCATCTCTGTTTGTTCCAATTCCGACTAGGTCTTATCCCTACTAGAAATTCAATATAATGATGATCGTACCATATATCAATATAACGATAATCATAGCAAGCATTGTATATTTGTATTCTTGTAGCACTCTTTTTCTTTTCTTTTCTTTTCTTTTTTACGCTTTTTTTGTTTATGCGGCACACACCATATTATTGATTTTGATATCTTTTTCTCTTGGTCTTGAAAAAACTGTCTTCATTGACTTGCACAAATTTAAAAAGCGAGTTCAAGGTAATTGATTTTTCAAAACTGGCTATCACTTAAAAATGCTACTTTTACCATCATAATTATTGTCTTTTTCATATTTAGGGTTAACTAGTTTGAAAAATAACGGAATGCCTAATACATAATGGTGAGGACAAAAAGACCAGATTGCCCTTGTAAAGCGAGAGGCAGGAAAGAGAAGACAAAAGATTCCATCTTCTTTTATCCTCTCTTGCTCTCTTCTTTCTCGTTGTGGCTAACCACTTCGGAAAAAATCCCCAGAATGATTTAGATTCGGAGTCGTCAGCTTATTTAATTAAAGAAAAACCTATAGATGACTCAAAGGTGTCCAAAAGGACGACCAGTCTATTAAAATCAAGAGAGAGTTTGAGGACTAAGTTACACAATAGGAAGGTGTTAGGCACCCGCCGCGCCCTTTCGGTCTCTACTTCATTTTTATTGAATTTTGGCCTCAAAACACATAGCATGCAAAGCATGATTATATCTTTTGAACTCGACATCAAAGATCGAATAGCCTACGTATCCGATCGGACTAATTGGAATCAAAACCACCATAGTTCGATTCTGATCCTACAGGAGGTAGTCTACAATTCGAGACTTAGACTTAGACCAAAAAATTTAAAAGATTTTTCTGATGCTTTTGAATTCGAGGAGACAATATAGATTAGTTCTTAATTTTGAAATCATAAAAAAAGATGAAAATGAATGACTACGATTGGTAGACAATATAGATTATTATAATGTAGTAGTTTAGAAAGCAGTAAATATACCTCGAGAAATGCTTTGCCTAGAAAATTTAGGAATGATTTGAGACTTCCTTGATGCAAGGGGCTCAAGACTATTTAGAAATGAATACGAAGTGCTAAATTCTCCTTAGAGATAATCTACCACTTCTAAGAAAGAAATGGTATAAAAACTCTAAGGAGAAAAAACTTGTCCTTAAAAATGAAAGTCAAGGGCCCTATTTGTAGTGGTATGGGACGCCATAAATGGTAAATATGAACGTATCAATCTCTGATTTGAAGATAAGATAAAGTATTTGATAAAAATCGCAGATTGACAAAAGTCAACTAACCGACGCGGTTTGTCAAAAATCGACTAGTATATCCCATAATTTAAAGATGTCTTTTTCACAAATTTCGAGACATTATCTGACCCTAATTTGGTAATTATCTTTGATTTGATTTGATGGGATGTACCAGATTCAAAAATTATCTCCATATCTCATATAAATCAAGGATAAATCACAAGACACTTCCAAGTCATTTTAATCATTCACAATCTCTTGACCTTAACTTGAGTTAAACCTTAACTAACTAGGCTAGTTATCTAATGGACCAGGCCTAATTAATTTGGGCTGAACTAATTGGACTGGACTGGACTTGACACAATTGGACTAAACTGATGGATTGGACATGCAAGGACAAGACTAATGGACTGGACATGCAGCTGGACTAGACTTGGACAATTAAACTGGACCGGACTAAATTAATTAATTAGGTCACATTACTAGGCCTAAACTCAATAATGCATTCTAACAAATAATAAAGCTCATTATTATTTATTTAATTATTAATGACTACAAAAATGGGGTGTCTACAGAGCCCCTCAGTGAGGGAGCTCACTTGGGGGTGAACATCACCCTAAAAGGATGACAAATTTTTGTAAAAACACGGAAAAGACCACAAGACTCTAAACAAACTCAAAGACTCACACAGATATGAGGTCGGACCTTTATAAGGCTTCCTACATATCCCTGGAAACGAATCAAACCAACAAAGTTTGGATGGCAAAGATATCACTCGAAGCCGGGGCCAATAGTAACAACATTTGGTCGTCGAGTAATACCAAAAAGAAAGAGTGAAACCAGACCTTATCTGGAGCCAGAGCCAACAGTAACAGCGATTGGTTACTATATGAAGGGTGTATTGTTAGAAGTCAGAGCCAACAGTAACAATAATTGGTCGTCTAACAATACTAAGACATGAGATGAAACTCGAACAAGGACCGGAAAAACTCATCGCCTTAAAAGCCGGAGCCAATAGTAACATTGATTATCGCTTAAGGATATTGAGAAATTATGTTTATGAGCCAGAGCCAACAGATTGGTCGCTTAAACATGAAGGTACATCCAGAAGCCGGAGCCAACAGTAATAATGAATGGTCGTCTAGATTTATTGAAAGTTTATGACTAAGAGCCGCAGCCAATGGTAACGACAATTGGTCACTTAGGCATAAAGATATACTCCTAGAAGCTAGAGCCAACGGTAACAACAATTAGTCGTTTAAGGATAAAAGTGTATCTAGAAGCCGGAGCCAATAGTAAGGGTCGCCCAGACCCGAAGGCTTATCACTAAGAGCCAGAGCCAATAGTAACGACGATTGGTCACTTAGGCATAAGGCGCATCCTTAGAAGCAGTAGCCAACGGTAACAATAATTGGTTGTCTAAGGATGCTAAAAAGTTATATCTATGAGCCGGAACCAATGGTAACTACAATAGGTTGCTTAGACATACAAATGTATCCCTAGATGTCGGAGCCAACATTAACGACGGTTGGTCTTCCAAGAATATGGAAAAAAAATTGGATTAGGACCGAAAAATCACTGCCCAAGAGCCAAGGCCAATAGTAACAACAATTGGTCGCTTAGGCGAGTGAGTAGAAAAGCATGTCTAGAAGCTGGAGCCAATAGTAAGGAAGATTGGTCATTTAGACATAACTAAGGCTTATGACTAAGAGCCAGAGCTAATAGTATCGACGATTAGTTGCTTAGGCATAAGGCACATCCTTAGAAGCCGTAGCCAACGATAACAACAATTGATCGTCTAAGGATACTAAAAAGTAATGTCTAAGAGTCAAAGCCAATGCTAACTACAATTGGTCGCTTAGACATGCGGACGTATAACTAGATGCCGAAGCCAACATTAATGATGGTTGGTCGTCTAGAAATATGGAAAAAATTTAGACTGGGACCGAAAAACTCACTGCCCAAGATCTGGGGCCAATAATAACAACGATTGGTTGCTTAGGCAAGTAAGTAGAAAAGTATGTCTTGAAGCCAAAGCCAAAAGTAACGATGATTGGTCGTCTAAACATAACGAAGATTTATGACTAAAAGTCAGAGCCAATAGTATCGAGGACTGGTCGCGTAGGCATAAGGTGCATCCTTAGAAGCCGTAGCCAACGGTAACAATAATTAGTTGTCTAAGGATGCTAAAAAGTAATGTCTAAGAGCCGGAGCCAATGGTAACTACAATTGTTTGCCTAGACATGTGGAAGTATCCCTAGATGCTGGAGCCAAGGGTAATGATGGTTGGTCATCTAGGCATATGGAAAAAACTTGGACTGGGACCTAAAAAACTCACTGTTAAAAGTTGGGGCCAATAGTTACAACAATTGGTTGCTTAGGCGAGTAAGTAGAAAAGTATGTTTAGAAGTCAGAGCCAATAGTAATGACGATTGGTCGTTTAAACATAACGAAGGCTTATGACAAGAGACAGAGCCAATAGAAACGACGAATAATCGCTTAGGCATAAGGACTCATCCCTAGATGCCGGAGCCAGCAATAATGACGGTTAATCGTCTAGGAATATGGAAAAAATTGAGACTGGATAGAGTAACGTACACAATATTCGTGTGTCATCTGAATTGAGGGTTTGTACCCTCGAACATATATAGATATGTGTTAAAAAATAGAGATCTACGTGACCCTCGCATACTGACTTGAGTTGAGGGTTAACTACCCTTAGGCATAGATCTGGTTAGACATGGCTGCACCGAATGGAGGTTGCCTACATACCCTCATTCGAAAGGGATCAAGCCGAATGTAGTTCGAACTGGATTCGTAAAGAAGAATATACATGCCTTACACGTATCGACCTATATTGGGGTGAAATACCCTCCATAAACCTAGACTAAGAGATAATGACAGGTGAAGGGCTGAGATGATAAGTTGACTCTTCTACTAGAGCCACGAAGGATAAGAACGTAACTGAAAATTACAGCAAACATCAGATCTTATATATATATATATATATATATATATATATATATATATATATATATATATATATATATATATATATATAGACACACACACACACACCGTTTAAACTACATCCAACTTGATTCTCCCCATGGGGATACGTAGGCAACTTAGTTATCTCCTAGGCTCAGTTTCCATGGGCACACACTAGGGGCTTTGATTTCATATTTGGGTTCTTGAGTCTTATTTATCATTTGTTTCTTAGCCCATACCCTGGCATACATTGTGTCCTATAGTCCCCCTTGAGGATACGCTTATTCAAGAGAGACAAAGGTTCTCCTACATTTTGATAAGGTCAAAAAGAAAAATGAAAAATAACATATAAAGAAAAAAAGAAGATACTGGGCCATGCACTTTTTTTAGCATGTTACATCACGACATGATATGTTCACCTTCATTATTAGCTTGTTTTGCTGAACCTTTCAGTTCCTGACCTCCCGAACCTGATGCGTTGACCTCCTTATGACCCGATGATGACCCATTGATCTTCATGACCTATTTGGCAGTTTGATATATCTTCCACCACTTCAATGATCATATGAGAAGCCTTACGACTTTATCTTGTGCTTTTCTATCATACACTCGATAGTCATGTACTCTTGCTCAGTCTAGTCGTACACATTAATCTGTTAACTAATCATAGGCTCAGACTCCATCAGCCTCACAGATTATACCTTCCACAATACACACATCAACCTCACAATTCATACACTACCATTTTCATACATCCTCACTATCCACCTTTTGGGTCCAACCTTTTCATGGTACTCTTGAGGATTCAAATATGAGTGTTTAAGTTAAGAATTAACTTATTCTCTAAATTTGAATGACATTGAATGTTGAGGAATTGAAAAGTTTTCAATCAAAAACTTCATTGGTCTTCCCTCTTTAGGTAAAGATGGACATGTCAACTGAGTGGGGACCATTGCCTTAAGTTCTCAATGATAAATGATGTATGAAAAAAAGAATAGATCTCAAAGTGAATGGTCGATTCATCATATTGGGCAATCAAAGTGATTTTCAATTTCAACATGCTCTCGAACTGTGATAGGATATTTAACTTCGTCATAGGTTCTTCTTTGTTATGTCTTCAAAGGGTTTTCCATGTGATTCCCTTTTGTTATAGTTTCACTAGGGTTAACTTTAGTTGCATTTTTGTTTAGGGGCTCCATATGGATCTGAACTGTCCTGACAGTCAGGACAATATTTCAGGACAATATTTATCTTAGGTCGTATTTTTCGCTGCACAGTCAGCATTGGTTTAATAGCCTCTGTAAGTCTCATTTCATGATCGTAGGATAGTTTTTATCCTCGCATGCGTTTTGTCCTAATTCAGGGACTTCATGTGAAGTCTTCTTCCTTGACAGTTATGATAACGTCTGTCTTTATTGGTCCAGTTTATTGCATGATCAATTTGTCTGTATATATTTTGTCTATAAGGCTCGTTGTGAATGGGCCCCTTTCATGACAGTCTGCATGGTGTCTGTCTTTGCGTGCATTTTGTCTTAGTTAGGGGCTTCATGTAAGTCCCCATCCTTGACTGTCATGATGTTTTCTGTCTTCATCCAGCTAATTCCATTGTCGGTTTTATCTACCTGTATTTTATTCCAGGGGTTCCTTGCGATCCCCCTTCCATGACAGCCATGATACTGTTTGTTCTTTGCATTGCCAGTTTTGTCTGCATGCACTATTGTCTAGGGGCTCTTTATGATTCCCCTCTCATGATAATCAGGGTAGTGTCTGTCTTTTCCCAATCTACTATATAGTCAGCATCGTCTGCATGCATTTTTGGTCTGAGAGCTCCCTGTGATTCCCCTTTGTTGACAGTTAGTGTAGTGTCTATCACTTGACCTTCTTGTGTTTACCTAGGGGCTCCCTATGAGTCCACTTTCATAGCATCTGTCTTTGTTTATCCAGTTTATTGGATAGCTAGTATTGTCTAAACGTGTCTCTTTCTAGGGGCTCCTAACAATTCCCCTTCCTAACAGTCAGGGTAGCGTCTGTCTTTGTTTGTCTGGTTTAATGTACGTTCAACATCATCTATATGCAATTATGTATAAGGATTCCCTGTGATTCCCCCTTTCACGACAGTCGTGATAGAGTCTGTCATCTTTCAGCCCGTTGCATGGTCTGTTTAGTCTACATACATTTTGTTTAGGGGCTCCCTGCTATTCCTCTTTCACTACAGTCGTGATATAGTTTGCTTTTCTCCAGTTCATTGCATAATCAACATCACCTATACATATTTTCGTTGAGGGGCTCCTTGTGATCCCCTTTCACGACAGTTATGATAATGTTTGTCTTCATCCATTTCAGGCATAATCAATTTTGTCGGCATGCACTTTTGTCTAGGGGCTCTTTGTGATTCCCTTTTACTAAAAGTCAGGATAATGTATGTCCTTGTTTGGTTAGTTCATTGCACGGCCCATTCCTTCTGCATGTGTTTTGTCCAGGAGCTCCATGTGATTCTTCTATCCCGACAGTCGAGGTCAGTGTCTTTGTCTAGTCTAAGTCCATGTCTTAAAAGTTTACTTTTTTACCTTAGTTTGTATATATATGGACTGATTCGTTGACCGTGCGGGTAACTTCGGATAAGTTGTATGCGTGATCTGGCCGTCCATCTGCGATTTGTGGACGGTCCAGATCTTTTTTTGCGTTTCTTTAAGGGCGTCCACCACATAATGTAGCGGACGATATTTTGACAAAAATACCCTCAATCTTGAGGGAAAATACATTATTGCTACAGTGCCCATCCATCTGCTACATAATGTAGCGGATGATGGGATGATAGTGCCTTCTCTTTTCATTTCACAAATACAGTGTCAATCTCTACCAAGAACCCGGCCATAATCACCCACCATTCCTCAAGCTCACACATGTAATGGTAGGGTTAACATAAACTTCTTCCTCTGAGGCTAGCTTTAGGACAAACTTCTTCGTTTGAGGAAGGATGTCGAAGTTGGGGCTTCGGGGTCTAATGGCAAAAGAGGAGATGGAGGCGACGACGGAGTCGATGACAGACCACATCGCGTCATCATCCAGGTCCTTCGATGGCATAGTTGATCGGTGACGCCATTTACACCGGCAAAGCTGCAATCAGTGAAATTAGGGTTTGAAAGCTAGACAATTGGATGGGTGGTTCCTTGCAGCTTCGCCACGCATAAATGGCGTCACCGAAGCTAGACATTGGATGGGTGGTTCCTTGTGGTTGACTAAAATGTGCAGCGACAGGAGACTATGGTGTGCGCGGTCAATCGATGGGTTTGCGATGGTGTAGCTTGTGGTGAACTGCTGGTGGGGTGCGATGGCGTATTGGTGGTGAACCGGTGATGGTACGAAGGTGTAACTGTGTTGAATCGATGACGAGGTGGTTTGGTATTGTTGTGGGGAATCATTGCTCTAGTTTTCTTCTTCTTAGTGGAGCAGTAGAGGAAAGAACATGCGGTATGTCCATTTTTGGCCGGCTACCACCGCCCATGCTTGCTGTTCAATCTCTTCATTTAGCACAAGAGAAGAAATAGCAGAAAGAACAAAAGTTGTTGTGTGCATGCACTGCACCGTACCGTATTTCCCTCAAGATCGAGGGTATTTTTGTCAAAATATCGACTGCTACATGATGTGGCAGACGAACTTAAAAAATGCAAAAAAAAAAAGATCTGGACCGTATACAAATCGCGGATGGACGGCCAGATCGCGCAGGCAACTCACCCGAAGTTGATCGCGCTCAACAGATCAACTACACACACACACACACACACATATATATATATATATATATATGTGTGTGTGTGTGGGGGGGGGGGGGGGGAAGCGAATATAAGGCTAGCCTCACGCAACTTGCGTGAGGCTAACGGCAAAAACTGCGTAGTTTTATTAAAAAAATGAGGTCAGAAATCAAACAGTTAATTCTTTTTCCTCTCTTTTTCTTTCTCTCTCTCTCTCTCCCCTTTTCTCCTTCCCGTCTCTCTGTCCCATGCCCAAGCAACGACCGCCTAACCTGCCGGCGCTGCCCAACTTCCCCAATCACCGCCCCATCCTTCCTGCACCGGCCACCGTCATGCCCACCGGAACGCATCCTCGTGCCGCGACAGCACAAACAACCCACTGCCCAACTTTCCTGGGCCGGCTACCGTCATAGTGTTGTCTTACCGTCGAGGAGAGGCATTTTTCGGTAAAGGTGCAACGCTACTGGACGGAGTATTTGTTGAAAAACATTCCATGGTTGCTGCCAGAGCCCTTGTGAGGCAGATTTCAAGGATTCCTTGTGGAGAGGTTTGAAAACGCATGTACTTATTCCTTTTTGGTTTGCTACATTTGCATGAAGTTTTAACAAAATTGCACCAGGTTATACGTAGATCTTAAGATGGAAATGCAACAGCAAGGCCGCTCTTCTAGTTTTGACCTTTTCTTTTGTAGATGACCCCATGGATGACCAATTACCTTGTTCTCCTACGTAGATCTTTGCTGCAATGATCTTCACAAATGATCCAAATTTTGGATATCTACCAAGCTAGGTAAGCCTAAATACTACCTCATATCATATTCAAAATCCTCTGGTGATGACTAACATTAAACTATTAGCTAATGGTTAAAAAAGGGATACCTTAATTAGCTTGCAGATTAAGAGCTCCATGACCCTTTGGATTTTCTTGTCAGCAATCTGGCCTTCAAGAAGGATATCAGAAGCCAAAGGTGTGCCACCATATGGGTTCTGCACCAGTGCTAGTCCTGCTACTTTTTCCTTCAAGTCACACCAATAAATAGACAAAGCAGCAGCAACATCAACACCACCCTTGCTATGACGAAGCAACATCACACATTTGCCAAACCCCTAGTATAGCTCCTCAGTGTATTGCTTCAGTTCCCATGCATTGTGTTCCACAAATGCCTTCAATAAAAAACTAAAAGATCCAAAAAATACCACACCAATTGTATACCACGCAAGGATTAAGAGAGGACTTTTGAAATCCAAAAAATGGAACTATTGAAATAACCATTTATTTTACTTAGCGAGGTAAGCATAAAAACTACCAAGCGAGGTAAGCGTAAAAACTACCTTATACCAGATTCAAAATTCCTTTGGTGATGACCAACATTAAACTATTAGCTAATGTTAAAAAAAGGTCTACTTTTAGACATAGAACACTAGTTAAGATATACGTGAGATGAAAGTTTGACGGAATTCCACGAGCCTTCAACGATGGTATCGAGATTTAAGTACTCTATAACACCCAACCCGTATATGATATTTCCTGCCTATTTGGCTGGTTTTTGTAAGTTAATACTTGCATGTTTTTTGTTGAACGCGTGTGTGGGTAGGTAACCCAGCCACAACTTATATCAACTTAGCTCAGGTTCGATTACATGACTCGTAGTGGAAGCACACCAATGGGCTCACACAGTTTTCAGTCGATTGAGGAAATTGATGCGAACGAAGGTTTGACTGATTTTGATATTTTCGATACTCATGTCCATAATGAACCTAGGGTAGATGATGTTTGTGATCTTTCGCAATGTGATGACGAGGTTAGAACGCCTAGAGAGAATGAGGGTTGTGAAAATTTTGACAATTTTGATAGTCAACTGATAGATGGAAAAACATTTGATACGCTGGAAGCGGCATATGACTTCTACAATCAGTATGCTCTTTTAAATGGTTTTGGTACTCGCAAACACAATGCACATAAGATTAGGGCCACGGGTGCAATTTTTAGGAGGCAATTCGTGTGCAATAAGGAGGGCTTCAAGAAATTGGATGACAAGAGACCGAATGTGAACGAAAAAAGGCGTAGGGACTTGAGAACCGGTTGTGAAGCGATGATACAAGTTACTTTGTCAAAAAAGCTTGGAGTGTGGGTTGTCGACAAGTTTCAAGATGTTCATAACCATCCTCTCACTACTACTCCATCAAATGTAATCAAGCATCGTTCTCATAGTAAATACCATCGTACAAACGTATGTAAGTCTCTAGTGTCTGACCTTAACCATGAGGGCCTGAAAGCTTCTCAGATTACTAGGGTTGTGAATGTGATGAAGCCTAGCGAAGAAGCTGATGTAACTCCAAGACAATGTTCTAGTATTATACGCGTCGAAAGAAAAAATAATGTGGGGAAAGAATGTTATAGGATTATTAAACATTTTCAAGAGAAGGCCACGTCGGATGAGAGCTATTATTTTGCTGTGGATTTAGCTATAGATGGTTCTCTCAGAAGTGTTTTTTGGGCAGATGGAAGGTCAAGGGCATCATATGCACAGTTTGGTGATGTTATTGTATTTGATGTGACTTACATGACTAACAAATTTAGGATGCCATTTGCTCCATTTGTTGGAGTAAACCACCATCGTCAATCTATATTGTTTGGAGCTGCATTATTGGAGGATAAGACAGAGGCAACATTTGTGTGGTTGTTTGAGCATTTTTTGCGTTGCATGTTTGAGAGGCACCCGATTGCAATCATCACTGACCAAGATGGTGCAATGAGAAATGCAATTGCAAAAGTGTTTCCGAATACGCGACATCGTTTTTGCGCATGGCACATTAAAAAGCACGTCATGGAACATCTACAACCTTTGTGATCACGATATGATGACTTTCATGAAGCCCATAGCAATTGGACAAAAAGTCAGAGTATTAAAGATTTTGAGGCCAGATGGGTGGATTTGAATGACATGTATGACTTAAAAGAAAATTGGTGGATTCAAAATATGTACAACCTACGTGCACATTGGGCAAAGCCTTTTCTCAAAGATACTTTTTTCGCTGGCATGACCACTAGTGGATGAAGTGAAAGCATACATTCATTTTTTGACGGGTATGTGAATTCTAATACCATGTTGAATGAATTTATTGTGAAATATGACAAAGCAGTGTATAATTGAAGGTATGCCAAGGAAGATGAAGATTTTAAGACCATGAATTCCAGAGCAGTTTTATCATCTGATCATCCAATTGAAGCAAGAGCTGGAGCATGCTATACTCGTAGTTTGTTTGAGATCTTCAAGAAAGAATGGAATGCTAGTGTTAGCTATTTGCACATAACATTGAGTAAGGAACCTGGCGTTACAAGGTACAGGGTGGGTTTGATAACTGTTGATAAAGAGAAATGGCGAATTGTTCACTATTATTCATCAGAAAGTGTTAAGGCTACTTGTTCATATGATAAGTTTGAGACGGCATGAATATTATGCAAGCATATCCTTTATATATTGAAGAAAAAGAAAATAATTGATCTTCCTGAGTATTACATTTTGCCTAGGTGGACAATTCATGCTCGGTATAAGGTGGGAGATATTGGCGATCGAGAGGACGAGATCAGTAGCCATTCAACTGAAAAGGGTGTAAGCCTTTTAACATTGTGGTATGTTCGAGCAAAATTTTCTAGGGCAATAGATAATGGAAGAAATTGTCCTTCAGAAATACGTGAGATTGATGCATGGCTTAATAGCTTATTGGAAAAGCAAGCTGCAAGAAACAGTATGGAGAAACTTGTTAGCGACAAAATGGTTAGTCAAGTAGGTTCAAGTACAAATGTTTCTCAAATTGAAAGTATGCATCAGATTTCTATACGTGACCCAGCTGCCCCTATTAAGACCAAATGGCGCCCAAAGGTTGCTACTAGGTTGAAATATTCTATAGAATTGGCAAAAGAAGAAAAGAAACAAAGAACTTGTGCATATTGCCATGGGAAAGGCCATTACCGAACTGGTTGTGCTAAGCGAAAGGTATATTTTGAAGTCAATCTCACATACAACTTTTTTCTTTTCAATGTAATATCATGTTGCGTGAATCGTTTGAACTGTATATACTAACTTATAAAGGTGCATGATTTCGTAGGGATGAAGGAGAGGGCAATTATGTTCAATAGTTGCGTAAGATTTGGTATAACATTCTTATTTTCTTCGGTGTCTCTCTCCTTTTTTTTACTGGTCTCTTATTTATTATTTTTTTTGTATATGACTTTGATTCATGTTGTGCTTTCATTTTTCTTGCTTTTTTATTGACATAATTGAATTGTCTTATTTGTATGTAGAAACACTGCAGGACACAAGTTTAGATTACATAAGGAGTACGCACTTTGGACTTGCAAAGGCTGTTGGGAGGGATTTATGCTGAGAGTCCAAGCTTAGTTTTGGGATTTTAATTCTTTTTGACATTCTTGATTATGGATATCTATGTCTTATTAGGATTTGGTGTTTTACTGAACTAAGTTTGTTAAGGATAAATTCTACCTTTGATTGAGGTGTTCGTAGCATATTGATTTGCCTCGTGTCCTGTTATTCATTACCGGTGCCGACATGATTATAAATAAAATATGAGATCAACAAAATATAAGCGCATATGATACAAAGATTGTCATCTATCATAAAAAAAATGATCTTGGACATGATCATGCACTCATACTTGTGTATCACAAGTCTTGGATAATTAGAACACCTTCATGTAGAAGTTCATACAATCGAAAAAAATAGTTCTTGAACACTGCAATTATAGCAGTTGTGTATTTGAGATCCACTCAAGCAATCAATCCATCAGCTAATGATCTATGTGACATGGCAGTATTTTCTGCACTGTGATGCATTGCTAATTCCCCAAAAGCATTAAGAGCTTCCTAGCTATTTTTCTGGTCACTGAGGAATCCGATGATCTACCAATGAAAAGAATTATCGATGGCTAATTTGCAGGTAAACAGGGCTCAAGATCATGCACATCACATTCAAGCTGCAACATAACAAATAGAAATTAACGAATCATTATAACAAGATAAAATGCTATTAGGAAAAAATCAGATGCACCTAAAGAAGAAATGGAAAGTATGAAAAGATGGCAAGGTCATATATGAGCTATAGAAGATGCAATCAACCACTGAAGATACAATCAACCACTGAGTTGTTGTTGCATATTAGAGGCATGTATATTTCAGTTTCTCCATTTTCTACATTTAGAAGCGTCACTTGTAAGAACAACAAAGCGGGTGGCAAATTGCATAATTGCCTATTGAATCTCGCCAGCTTACTGTCTAAAAAGAAGCTAACAATCTGAAGCAACTCTTTGACCCTCTTAAGCAAAAAAGGTTGTCTGAAATCCCAAAACTGCGACATTGTGGTACAGAATCTCATTCCATCAAGCTATCAGAAAATGGACAGAAAAAATCAAACAAAATAGACTAGCCTTTCTCTCTCCTCGCTATTCTTCCTTCCCTCTTAAATAATTGTGATGAAAAATGTTTTCGAGCATGCCAGTGTTGAGCCTTGTGATTAACGCAAGCATAATAGCTTGAAGTGGAGAAATGTTTTCGAGCATGCCAGTGTTGAACCTTGACGGGGTGGCGGGGGGCGGTGCCGGGCAGCATTTAGAGTGAGAGCACCTTGAGAATGCTATTAAATACAAATGAAATTCTTTTTGACGATTCTAATATGAGCACCACCAAAGATGAGAGACAGTCATGCCATGGGGAAGCAATTGTCAGGGGTGAACACGCAGTATCTGAGCTACAAATAAGTTTCAAAGCATGCATAGATGTTAAGATTGACACTATAAGAAGTTAAAACAACTACAACTGACAAAAGAGACAACAAGGTAAGATTCTAAGCCAACACTCGCAGCACATATTTCCAGAATGACTGTGATTGCAAAAACAGTGATTTACCAAAAGAAATGCAAGAGCAGCAAATCATCAACTATGACGAAAATGTCACTGTACTAGTGTAAGTATAGCCATCTGCCTCACAACATGTATAACGAGAGCCGATGATAACTAACATGATATCACTTTACGAGCCTCAAAATAAGAGGAAATTATAGTCGCATGTTAATTGATTCTCAAAAATTGAAGCCTCAGACAGTCTTCACATAGCAAGAGAATTCATAATTGTGTAAGTACAAGCACAGTGAAGATGTACCATTCTTATAAATCAAAAAACTTATTCACGTCCACGGCAAAAGACGTAACATATCTTAAGATTCACACAATATTGTACTTTATTACATATGACATGTTCAAATTTACATATGTCGACCCCAGAACGTGCACCATAGCCTCAAACTTGGTAATTTTACTTTTGGTTTCTTGTTAATACTCGGGGAGGAATTATGGAGGGCAGACAAGACCAATGGTTGTTATCTATAAGAAATCTAGGCCAAACATCCAACTGCCTTCCCGAATAATGGTACTACTATATTAAACACATTCTGATAAATGCAGCAAAGTGACAACGAGCCAGCAGTAAAATGAGAGAAATAAACATGCGCAGTGTTCAACGGTACATCACCAGAAGATTTTGCAGCCACAACATTAATGACGATGGCCGCAACACTAACGCTAAGCTGGAAGTCTGGAACTCTATAAACTTCTGAATATCTGCATATGCAGGCCCCAGCGGACAACCTACACGAAGGCAAATAAATTCATAATGACACTAAGGGAGCCAGAAATTAGCCTCTCCATATACTACCGAGAGATAAGATACCATACAGATATGGTTTGGGCTAGGACTTTCATCGAACAGTTGGTAATCAACTTGGAAAGTATATACAGTGTGAGAAACTGTGAAGATTCTTCACCTATACACTAATTAAACAAAAGATGTCCAATTTAGAAGAAGCAAGAAATCATTCTCAAAAATAAGATAAAGTTTGACAGCTCGTACATCAAAGGGGAAACGCAGAGCGAATTTTGGGAAAAAGATGCCCGTTCTCTCGTTACTGCAGCAGATAATTGCCTCACAAGGGCTCTGGCAGCAACCATGGCATGTTTTTCAACAAATACTCCCTCCAGGAGCGTTGCACCCTTGCCGAAAAATGCCTCTCCTCGACAGTAAGACAACACTATGACGGTAGTCGGCACAGGAAAGTTGGGCGGTGGGTTGCTTGTGTCGTCGCGGCATGAGGATACGTGCCGGTGGGCGTGACGGTGGCTAGTGCAGGAAGGTTGGGGCGGTGATTGGGGAAGTTGGGCAGTGCTGGCAGGTTGGGCGGTCGTTGCTAGGGCGTGGGACAGAGAGACGGGAAGGAGAAAAGGGGGGAGAGAGAGAGAGAGAGAGAAAGAAAGAAAAAGGGAGGAAAAATAATTAACTGTTTGATTTCTGCCCTCATTTTTTAAATAAAACTACACAATTTTTGCCGCTAGCCTCACGCAAGTTGCGTGAGGCTAGCCTTATATTCACTTTCCCCTATATATATATATATCTGAACTCAGTCCACGGCAATTATATGCGCTGAATCATTCTCCAACCTTTTCGATTTGTGTCTTCTTTTCATCCTCTTTTTCTTTTCAACACTGTTTCTTCATTCGAGATCAAACAAATGACCATCATGATTCCACTCGTCATGTATATTCAAGATTTTGGTTCCTATGAGGGGAAAACCTTCAAAAATGCGGTGTTGACTTTGCAGCAATACTTAGGAAATAGGCACATACCAAGAGATTACCCACCCCAAGGTTCAGAATATCGGCTTCCAAAAAGAAAGGCTAAATTGTTAAGCACAAAGGGTTAGCAAGTGACAAATTTTAGTATATGGTAATCTGGATGGCATGTGGTGGCCAATCGATGGCCTCAAATCATGGGGAATGCTTATTCTAACGAAGACTCGTGCAAACCTACATTCTTTCTAGGTCTCTTTTTCTTCTATTTTCTTTTGGTGCCCTAACTTTTGCCTAGACCGCTCTTCTCAGGGTTTTCAGCCTAGCAGACTTTTTCTTTCTTTCCTTTTTTTCCCAAGATAAATGGCCCAGGCTAGGAGAGAGTAAGTGATCTTTTCATAAGAGAAAGCCTTCATATCCATATGACACTTTATTGTCTTTGAGGATTGGCCTTGCTTTTGGCGAATGAGGGTTGTGGGAGGTTATCCAAGAAAAGAAGTCATGGCCTTTTCATGATAGTCTTCTAAATTCTCACTCGAATGTTTAAATTACAAACCAAAATTTCCATTAGGTTTCTCATATTCAATTTCAAAGAATTGAACTTGCGACACTCCTCAGCCCAAGTGATGTCACCGGAGCTGAGTTGTCGATCATAAACGCAACCTAACCCTGCTAGATTACAGAGAAACTCTAAATACATAACTTTATATACATAAAGCTTCAAAAGGGCATCCTTACAAAAAATTTCATTACAACTTTCAGCATAAACACAACAGAAGTTTTAAAATAGAACATCTGGATCCCAAAATACGGTTAACACCGTTTTACGTCTCCTTTTATAAAATAAGTCAACTTCTCCTTTCCTTTCCCCGACGTCTCACCCAATTCGACTTTACAACCTGAAACAACAAAGATAAGGAATGAGCGTAAATCGTGCACTAAAAATAACACAAGGATTAACGTTCACAAACGATGCGACAGCCTCAGGGGAATAATTATCAACCCAACAATATCAAAGAATCAAGAATTCAATAGATAGTCCAACATCAACCTAATGGCCAAATGATTTTTTTTCTGTCAGGCTGAGCGACTTTAAGGCTCAAGAGAACAACATTATTTTCACGTATTCATGAACAGGACTAACTGACCGACAAACTGACAGATTATGCAAATGAACATAATTCAGTAACAGCCAAACTAAACATCAAAGAAATACAAGTCATTAAAATCGTTAACATCAAGATAAAGTCAAGTGCAATGCAGACTCAGACCTGACGGATTAGACCCGACCAAACACGACATACTCGACTCGCACGCCATACATCATTTTTACCGCGTTATCCTTACCTGATTGGCTTTTAGCCGATGGGACCAGCAACCTCAGATCACAATGAACGGGGTCACTTAACCAAATAAGACCTTTCTCGTCAGGCATTATTCAAACATAAATACACAATTTATTCTACTCCTTCTCTATCAGTTGTTTATAGCGTCTTACAACGGCCAGTTACCCCGACCCGACAACCGGTTCTTTAACCTAGCTTTATTGACCCCCATTTCTCACTTCCCGTCACTCAGAACGCTTAATTGCGTGCGTTCCCTGAAAATTTAGTGTCGAGATAGTAAATTACCAAAACACCCCCTGATGGCCATTACCACCCCAACATCCCAAAACCGCTTCGAAATAACTTTTCAGATGTCTTACACCCATTCCCGGATAGAACGTCCTTAAAAAAAACCTTATAGAAAAATTACCAAAACACCCTCAGCTTATGTAAAATTATCAAAATATCCCTGGCGGCCATCGCCCCTATAAAAATCCCAAAAATCACTTTAAAACACATCTTTTAGCATCAACATTCATTCTTTTGGACTAAAAAGCCCTTTAGAGATTTTTCGCTCAAAAATTTCATAACCGACACTTAACGGAGCACTCGGAAGTCGGCTCCGCTAAAATTAGCTATCAGCTTCAAAATGTCCTGAAACTTGAGATATTGAAGCATCTTACCATTTCAATGTTCTCATAAATTTCTAGGTGAAACTGTGTTAGTTTGCTATTTTTAAATTTAGCGCGGAATTTCATAATATCTACATCAGTTAACCCTCTTCCCAACCTTGAAAAAATATGAAAATTTTCCACATTATAAACTGTACAAATATAAATAGAGTCTCTTTTTCGTACTTTGTCCAAATCTACCTTGAACTTTTTTTAAAAATTCAGTCAATGGACTGTATAAAATCTAGCTACCTTTGGCGACGATTACAATCACTATTCATTGCCTCTTTGGATTAAACACACACAACAACCCACCATCACACACCTACATCTTCTTCTTCCTCCCACTGCCGAGTACCCCACTCCCTCACACTCATGAAATTCACCTCTCACCCACCTAATTTCACACCCCCACTCCATCATAAACCCACTTACACACACTAACATCACAGCAACAGCCCTATTGCTGCTGCTCTTCCAGTTCCTCTTCCCCTGTTTTTAATGCACACACACAACATCACACAATCCCACCCACAGTAGATTGCACCACTGTTGCAATGGCAGCAATGGACCAATTCTCACACATAGCACCGCACAGGCAACACCTCACTACCCTTACACCATCACAACATAACACACCACACAGCCCCTCCCCTCATTACTTTCCGTCTTGATTGGTAGCCCTCCCGCATCTTCACAACACCACCACACCATTGCACCCTCACCCCCCAGCACCTTCACCCACTACACAACACACCACCCATTCATGGTGCACTCACAGCAGCCACCATGGCTGCTTCCCCATTCCGTCTTCACCCTCATGCGCACACAGCCTCACATAGTTACACACACACACACACACACTATCACACTCACGCACACACAGCAGGCCGCACACCTACTGGGAACACACACAAACACACAAAAATCCTTAGAAATCAATAGAGAAAGGTTATTACCCTTTGTTTTGGGGTTTTGATTTTTTTTCTTCTTCCTCTCTTCTCTTTCTCTTTCTTCCTCTTTCCATTCTCTTTCCCTTTTTCTTCTTCTATTTTCTCTGTCAGTCGAGTGGCTCTATTTCTCTCTTCTTCTTCTTCTTTTTCTTCTTTTCCTCTTTAGTTCTCCAAAGTTCAATCTTTTTTCTATTTTTAGTCACCTTCTTTCCTAAGTAGGATGTGCCCAAAAGTTCTTAATTTTTCCTTCCCTCGCGACACCTCTCATGCCACTAATCACAAGTTTTTCAAAATTACACTTTTGCCCCCAACTTTTCATATTTGCATTTGTGAACCCACCATTTTTGTAAAATTACATTTTTTACCCCAAGGCCAAATTAACCCATCATTTAAATTCTTAATACTTGATTATCACAAAAAATAGTGCTACTAATAAAAATAAACCCCCCTCAATTAATCTAATTCACGGTTAGACTAATTTAAGGCATTTTCAGGGTATTACATCCTTCCCCCCTTAAATAAATTTCGTCCTCGAAATAGGGACAAACCTTATCCTGCAAATAAATGTGGATATCTCTACGGCATTAATGCCTCGGGTTACCAAGTGGCTTTCTCTACCGCATGATTTTTTCAGATGACTTTGACCACCGGTATTACCTTAGAACGTAAAACCTGCTCTTTTCTATCAACCACTTCTATTGGTACCTCTTGGTATGATAGATTATCTCTAATTTCCACTGGTTCTAACTAGATCACATGCATAAGGTCAGGAACATACTTCCTAAGCATTGAAACATGAAACACATTATGCAGCTGGCTCAATTCTGGTGGTAGATCGAGCCTATATGGTCCGATGAACCTCGGACTTAACTTTCCCTGCTTCCCGAATCACGTGATTCCTTTCACAATGATACCTTTAAAAACACTAGTCACCGATTTCAAACTCTAGCATTTTACGCCTCTTATCTGCATAGCTTTTCTACCGACTTTGTGCAGTACGAATTCTCTCTCGGACCACCTTCATGTTGTCTTTTGTTTCCTTGCACAGTTCCGTGCGTGATAGTCTTCGTTCCCCTACTACATCCTAACAAATAAGTGTGCGTCATCTTTGACCATACAATGCTTCATAAGGAGCCATTTCAATGCTCGCTTGATAACTATTGTTATAAGAGAATTGGATTAAAGGCAACTGCTCATCCCATGCTCCGCCAGAATCAATAATGCATGCTCTTAACATATCCTTCAATATATGTTTGGTACGTTCAGATTGGCCATCCATCTGAGGGTGAAAGGCCGTACTCATAATTAACTTCGTTCACATTTCTTCTTGGAAACTTTTCCAAAATCTCGAGGTGAACCTTGCATCTCTATCGGACACAATGATTACTGGCACTCTATGGCCACTAATCACTTTTTAATATAAGTTCGAGCAAGTCGTTCAGTAGAATACTCTTCTTGGATAGGAATAAACCGAGCTATCTTAGTCACCTATCCACTACCACCTAGATAGACGTGTATTTACTATTTGTTCGTGGTAATCCTAACACAAAATCCATTTGTAATGTGTTCCCATTTCCACTCAGGTACAATGAGTGGTTGCAACTGTCCGACAATATTCTTATGGCCCACCTTTACCTGTTGGCAGGTCAAACACCGGGATACAAATTCTGATATATCTCTTTTCATGCCAGATCACCAAAATTTCTGTCGTAAACATGATACATTTTTGTTTCCCTAGAGTGGATCGAGTATTTAGACCTATAAGCGTCTGTCATAATCTCTTTTCTCAATTCTTCGTCAGGCGACACATATAGCCGACTCTCATACTTGTAAACGCCCTCCTTCTCACAATCAAATTTCTCTTTCTTATTCCTTTCAAAACCTTGGCGGATTTCATGTATTCTTTAATCTTGACCTTGAGCTTCTTTAATCCGATCAAAAAACATCGGCCTGACTTCTAAATGGAATAGGTCACTACCTCCTTCTCCTCTGACTCGAACTTTAATTTTGATTTTATCCAAATCTTCGATGATGGCCTTTTGTTTGGTAATCATCGCAGTTAGATTCCCTATTCGCTTTTTTCTTGGTGCATCTACCACCACATTAGCTTTTCTCGGGTGATATTTTATAGTACAATCATAGTACTTAAGGAGTTCCAGCCATCTCCTTTGTCTCATATTAAGTTCCTTCCGGGTAAAGATATATTTCAAACCCTTATGGTTGGTATATATCTCACATGTAACCCCAAACAAGTAATGTCTCCATATTTTTAGAGCAAACACCACTGCTGCCAACTCCAAATCATGTGTTGGGTAGTTCCTTTCATGTTTTCTCAACTGTCTGGAGGCATACGCAATTAATTTTCCACATTGCATAAGTACACAACCTAATCCTTCCCGAGATGCATGACAATAAATAACAAATCATTCCAATCCTGACGGTAATACAAGAACAGGCGTTGTTACCAACCTTCTTTTCAGTTCTTGAAAAATGTTTTCACACTTCTACGTCCTGTTAAATTTCACATTCTTTTTGGTTAGATTTGTCAATGGGGACGCTATTTTAGAGAAGTCCTTGATAAATCTCCGATAGTAAAAAGCTAAGCCTAGGAAACTCCGAATTTCAAACACTAAAGTCGAACATTTCTAATTTGAAACCGTTTCCACCTTTCCCAGCTCTACCAGTATGCCCTCACTTGACACTATATGTCCCAAAAGCTGTACTTTCTCCAGCCAGAACTCACACTTTTGAGTTTGGCATACAACTTATGTTCTCGGAGAATTTGCAATATTTACCTCAAATGCTAAGCATGCTCTTCCTTACATTTGGAATATCTCTGAAACGTTATGTTCATCAAATCCATGAATGATGCAGGGGCATTAGTAAGTCCAAATGGCATTACCAGAAACTCATAATGTCCATATCTGGTTCTGAGAGCAGTTTGCGCTACATCACTCTCATTTATTTTCAACTGGTGGTATCCAGACCTAAGATCAATTTTCGAAAAATATTTTGCATCCTTTAACTGATCAAAAAGGTCATCTATGTGAGGTAAAGGATATTTATTCCTAACGGTTAACTTGTTTAACTCGCGATAGTCAATGCAAAGCCTTATCGTTCTGTCTTTCTTCTTTACAAACTACACCAGGGCTCCCCAAGGTGACACACTAGGACAAATGAAACCCAAATTTAACAATTCTTCTAGTTGTGTCTTCAACTCAACCATCTTCGATGGTGCCAACCTATAAGGGGCTTTCGATATAGGACCAGATCCATGAACCATATCGATTCTAAACTCAATCTCTCGGTCCGGCGGTAAGCCTGGAAGGTCTACTGGGAAAACATCATAAATTCATTTACTATTGGAATTTGGTCCAACTGTGGTTCACCAGCACGGGTATCATATACATGTGCTAGATAACCTTGACATCCCTTTCGGAAACAACGACGAACTTCTATCACTGACATTAAATAAGGGGGTCGCATTGATCGATCTCCCTATATAACTACTATAGGTTTTCCTGGCATAGACAACTGTATTATCTTACGCCGACAATCCACATTAGCGTCATACGCCGCTAACCAATCCATTCCAAGTTGGATATCAAAGTCTCCCAATTCAAGTGGTATAAGATCAGTATATAATGTCTGATCGGAGACTTATATCAGGCATTGCCTATGTATCTTAGTGGCATAAAGAGAATGTCTATTAGGTATATTCACCGCTAATACCGTATTCAGCGATTGTCAGGGTACAGTCAACTTATTAGCAAAAGCTAAAGAAACAAAGGAGTGGGTAGCACTAGAATCAAATAATATCATAGCCTGATGCGAACATACAGGAAAAGTACCTATCACCACATCTTCTGATTTGAACGCCTCTTTCAGGTTTATAGCATTTGCCCCGCCCATTGTCCGGAGCCTTCCTTCTAGAGCCATCGTCTTTTTTTTGTGAGCACTCCTTTACGTTATGGCCTAGTTGCTGGCACTGAAAACAAACACTCTGGTTTAGCTTGCAATCATTCACCTTTGTGGCCTTGCTTGCCACATTTGAAACACGCTCCCGTCGCCCTTATACAATTTGTGCCCTCGTGTTTCGGTCCACACCACCTACATTCCTTATTCGCCGCTTGGCCTAAACTTTGCCCGAACTTCCCTTCCTCCACTTTCTTGTTAAATTTCTTTCTACTATCTTTGACCCTTTCTTGGTTGTTACTCATCTTCCTCCCTTGCTCTTTCATCTCCTCCCGTTCTTCTTTATTTTCTGCTTTTATTACTAGAGTTTTCTCTACAACTTCAGTAAAGGTGTTAAGTTGGAAACTTTTGACAATCCTTTTCAAAGGTTGTCTCAGTCCTTCCTCAATTTTCTAACGTTCTTGTCCTCCGTAACCACCTGGTGAGTGGCAAAACAAGTCAGTTCATCAAAATTCCCGTATATATTCCTCCACCGTCTTATCTTTCTGTTTAAGGTTCAGAAAATCTATCTCTAACTTATTTTGCACAATTACGGGAAAAAAACTTATCGTTAAACACCCGTTTAAATCGCTTTCAGTTAACATTGGATCGATCAAGCTTCCCTATTTCCTGAACCTATTTTTGCACATCCCACCAATACCCAGCTGCTCCTTTCAACATATGGGTTGCAAAAACTACCTTTTGATGCCTTCCACACCCCGTTATCTCAAAGGCCCTCTCCATTTTTCGAATCCAAGCTACTGCTCGGATCGGGTCATTGCCCCCGTGAAACTCATTAGGGGCAAAAATCTTGAAACTTATACTCATTTTTCCCCTCCACAGGAATAGGTGCAACCACAGCCGCTGACTGTGCTGTAAGAGTTTTCACGATTTCTCGCAACAGTTATACTAACTCCTTCCTTAAATCATCTATGTTGTTTTTCACAGCTCTACCCTTTGCATGATCCAAACTCCCGCCTTTAGCTCTTATCGAAGATGCTTCAGTTGGTTCTCCCAGATTAGGAAGTCTTTCCATCAGAGGTATTACCCAGTTTTGCAACTGACAAGCCATTCTGTCTTCGCATAATTAAAATTTTAAATTCAACATTTAACTTACACAACTTCATAATATTAACACAAACAAAATTTACAAACAGCAGTCAGCCTTACATATATATACATTAAGACTCCTCATTTTTTTTCAAACAAAAGAGAGCCTATTTTGCTCTCGATAAAACACTATATACCAGTAGCCATCATCGATGAGCATCTCCCTACTGTCCCTCCACATCGCCCTTCCGGGATAATTCTTCCGAATTCCATTTTGGATTCTCCAAATAACCTTCTCCCCTGCATCAATTATTTGGTTAACCTTTCCTTTCCTCGCCTCCACTCTATATCCTCCTAGCTACGCTTTTCTACCCTTTCCACCTCTCGGCCCTCGTTCGACTTCAACTCTTCCAACTGATACACCAGTTGGTCTCTCTCCCTCACTACCTCAATATATCTCTATATCCAAAAACCATCAGCGCTATGTGCCTGACGTGGCCCCATAATGGTCCCTACAACCTCTATCGGAATTTCAGGTCCGGTTTCCTCTTCCTCTTCTGGCCCTTGCAGGTCCATCTCCCCTGGCTCCTCGTCGATAGGCCAGGGATCCTCCTCTACATCACTAGGCTCTTCCTCGAATAGGGTTCCTGCTCGAACCCATTCAATACGTTGTCCTCTAACCATCCTCTTCTCCCGCCATAATTCCATGTAGAATACATAAAACCACACTAAATTTATAGCATAGTAATACATCAATTCCACACCTTCCTTCCCCCTAAGTACCTAACATTCTACCTATAGTCTGCAGAATCATGTGCCTAAGCTCTGATACCAACTTGCAACACCCCTCAGCCCAAGTGACGTCACCAGAGCTGAGCTGTCGGTCATAAACGCAACTTAACCCTACTGGATAATAGAGCAACTCTAGATACATAACTTTATATAAATATAGCTTCAAAAGGACATCCTTACAAAAAAATTTCACTACAACGTTCAGCATAAACGCAGCCGAAGTTTTAAAATAAAACATCTAGATCCCAAAATACGGTTGGCACTGTCTTACGTCTCCTTTTAGGAATCAAGCCAACTTCTCCTTCCCTTTCCCCAATGTCTCACCCAGTTCGACCTTACCACCTGAAACAACAAAGATTAGAAATGAGCGCAAATCGCGCAGTAAAGATAACACGGGGATTAACATACACAAACGATGCGACAGCCTCGGGGGAATAATAATCAACCCCACGATATCAAAGAATCAAGAGTTCAATAAATAGTGCAACATCAACCTAATGGCCAAAAGATGTTTTTTTTTCGTCAGACTGAGCGAATTTAAGGCCCAACATAACAATACTATTTCCACATTTTTATGAACAAGGCTAACCGACTGACAGACTGAGAGACTATGCAAGTGAACAATAATTCTGTAACAGCCAAACTAAACATCAAAGAAATATAAGCCATTAAAATCGTTAACATCAAGATAAAGTTAAGTGCAATGCAGACTTAGACCTGACGGATTAGATCCGACCAAACACGACAGACTCGACTCGTGCGCCATACATCCTTTTTGCCGGTGATCATATTGCATAGGCCTTCTTTTCATATAATGTCTCGTATTATTGGATGTTCATCTCAGTCTCAGGTAATTAAAAGAGACGCTAACACAAGAAGGGAACTCACAAAGAGTGTTCGTCCCCAATCACGCTACCGCCAAACTACAAGTTACACCAACTGGACGGACTAAGGGAAATGATTTCACCTTATGTCCTCAGTAATTAATAACTCAAGCAAGAATTTTTGGTCATGAAACCGACTGGTGTTCAACACCACAACTGAAGTTCACACCAACATCACCCACATAGTGGACCAGGGAGAAAATTAACCTCAAGTCCTAAGTAATATTCCTAATTACGAGGGACATCGGCACAACAACTACCGACATCTCATGTCAACCATGCAACATTCACAATACAACAACACTATCAACGACAAGTATGCTAACCGAAGAAAATCATAACATACAAAGAACCACATTATCCTTACCTGACTGGCTTTTAGCCGATGTGACCAGCAACCTCAGATCACAACGAGCGTCACCTAACCAAAGAAGACATTGCTCATCAGGCATGTTCAAACATAAATACACAATTTATTCTACTCCTTCTCTATCACTTGTTTATAACGTCTTACAATGGCCAGTTACCCCTAGGGATGGCAATGGGGCGGGTCGGATGCGGATCTTCTAAAATCCGAACCCGCCCCGTTAGTCATTGAATTTTGCCCCGCCCCGCCCCCGCGCCGGGTTATGTATATAAAATACCATAACCGATCCTATGTAGATTTAGGAAACCCGACCCCGCCCCGCTCCCGTTGTAACACACAAAAAACTCGAAACCGACCCGACCCGACCCGATACCATGGTCGGTGCTGCCTGTCTGGTTTGTTCTTCTGCCATGAAACACAACTATCAAATAGCCTAATCAGTACTATCCTTTGGCCTACCGCAACTGTAAAAACAATTAAAGACATGCATATCAAACATGAAGGCTTCTAACTAGCGGCAACAGAAGAAAGATACCAACAAAGTCTGTCCAGTACTGATCCATGCATGTTTATCTACTTATACTCATCATTCTAAATCTCTCTTAAGCATTTTGTTAAATAAACGCTCATCCATTTACTTTGTTCTTTCCTGATTAACTAAGAAATAAAAGATATTATCAGATCTATGAGATCCCTATTTGTTAATCTGACACAAAGCAGAACTTTTAAATCTTTAACCGGTAGTGCACTACTTACTAAAAGATAGCAAGCATGCGTACATCGTGATTTTTTAGAGGAACACAGAGATCAGCAAATTGAAGAAGCAGGCGGCGATAGATAAAATTTGGTAGAGAAAACCTATTTGATGTTCCCCGGTTAATTACAAGTTCCATTAGTAACCAATTACAAAGTTCCATTAATAAACATTACTACTATAGTATAGTACACCTCCATGTTCACTACCCACAAATCTGTCCCATGAACAAGTAATTACAAATTCCATGAAAGAAGAAGATCAGAAGGCTAATGAGAATTAAATACCATTCATCTATGGGGAAAGGCAGATCGGTGAAACTGGAAACAACGAGAGGAAAAAAACTAAAAACAAGAGAGCTTTGCAGATGGTAGCTCGGTCAATTGAAACACCACCTTGCTTCTACTGGTAGCTCAGGTGGGTGGGTGCGAGCCACCACCGATACAGGTGTACACCAGTGGGATTCGCCCTCTCTTCCGTTCCCTTAGTTTGAGCTAAGGTTCCATACAATTGAAAGAAAATCAGTATGGGTTGAGTCTTTGATTTGTACCGGTAAGGCAGTTGTGGAGAATGGGCAGATTATGAAGTACTGCAGTGGAGAGTGAGAAGGTTGAGATTAGGGTTTGCCAGAAAAAGAACATATATATATATGGTATCCGATGGACGGTTAAGATCAACTAAAATATTAGGGGACGGTTAAGATTAACTGAAGAATTAGGGTAAATATACCAGGGCAGGGCATGATGGGTTAGGAGTGCATACCATACCCGATCTTAACCCGTTGCGGGTTTTTTTAAAAATACCATACCTGCCCCACACCCCGGTCAAAGTCAAAATAACCCGCTCCTACCGGGGTGGGGCGGAGATCCGCGGGTTCGGATTTTTTTGCCGTCCCTAGTTACCCCGACCCGACAGCCGGGTCTTTAATCTAGCCTTATTGACGTATTAGTATTAATACTCCTTCATTTACGCGTACCAACCCCCATTCATCACTTCTCGTCACTCAGAACGCTTAATTGTGCGCGTTCCCTAAAAATTTAATGTCGAGATGGTAAATTACCAAAACACCCCCTGATGGCCATTACCATCCCAACACCCCAAAATTGCTTCAAAATAACTTTTCAGATGTTTTACACCCATTCCCGGACCAAATTGTCCTTCAAAAAGTTTTATAGGGAAAATTACCAAAACACCCCCCGACTTATGTAAAATTACCAAAACACCCCCCGACACTCATGAAATTCACCTCTCACCTACCTAATTTCACACCCCCACTCCCTCATAAATCTACCTACACACACCAACATCACGACGGCAATCCCATTCCTGTTGCTCTTCCGTCCCTCTTCCCTTTTTTTTCATGCAAACACACACAACACCACACAGTCCCACCCACAGTAGCTTGCACTACTGCTGCCATGGCAGCAATAGACCGATTCTCACACACAGCACCGCACAGTCACCACCTCATTACCTTTACACCATCACAACACAACACACCACACAACCTCTTCCCTCATCACTTTCAGTCTTGATTGGCAGCCTTCCTCCCTCATCTTCACAACACCACTGCACCCTCACCACCCTAGCACCTTCACCCACTACACAACACACCACCAACTCATGGTGCACCCACAGTAGCCACCATGGCTACTTCCCCCTTCCCCATTCACCCTCATGCTCACATAGCTTCACATAGTCGTACACACACACACACACACACACACACACACACACACACTATCACACACATAGAAGGCTGCACACCTACTTGCAACACACACAAACACACAAAAATCCTTAAAAATCAATAGAGAGAGGTTATTACCCTTTGTTTTGGGGTTTTAATTTTTTTTCTTCTTCCTCTTTTTTCTTTCTCTTTATTCTTCTTTCCCTCCTCTTTCCCTTTTTCTTCCTCTGTTTTCACTGTCAGCCGAATGGCTCTGTTTCTCTCTTCTTCTTTTTTTTCTCTCTCTTTTCCTCTTTAATTCCCCAAAGTTCAATTTTTCCCCTATTTTAATATGCTTAGTCACCTTCTTTCCTAAGTAGGATGTGCCCAAAAGTCCTTAGGTTTTTCTTTCCCTCACGACACCTCTCATGTCACTAATAACAAGTTTTCCAAAATTACACCTTTGCCCCCCAACTTTCCATAATTGCATTTTTTACCCCACCATTTTTATAACATCACATTTTTTAAGCCAAGGCCAAACTAACCCCTCATTTAAATTCCTAATACTTGATTATCAATAAATATAGTGATACTAATAAAAATAACCACCCCAATTAAACTAATTCATGGTTATATTAATTTAAGGCATTTTCAGGTTATTACATTAAAATTGCAATTTTTTAAGCTTGCAAAGACAGTGATCACTGCCCCAAGGTTCAAACAAGAAATGTCAACGACATAAACCACTAGGCTTAAATTCAAATAATCTTTTTGTGAAATATTCTGAAGTGAATGGTCAATTATGAGTTCGAATGGTATGAAATCGGGCAATTCTTTCTTGCTTTGAAAAGTTTTCTGCACGCTCTTGACTTACTACGGATAGACTTCTAGACTTATGGAAACACAAACTCTATTTCACTCAAACTCTAAAAGAGACTTCTAAGAGGGGAATAAACTATTTTTTTTTGGTACAAGAGAACTAGAATTTAACAAAGTATCTAACCTATGATCATCTAAGGTACACACCGGACAAACATTACATGAAAAGTATTGCGATGTTTTTTTGGTTACGCCAACACTTCAGAGGATGTTGGAGGAGTCGGACTCTTCGGTACCGAAATAAGCGACGACAAAAACATGTAATGCTATTTCATGCACATTCCAAGGGAAGGTTATACATGACAATATTAACAGGCCATGTAGAGTAGGGCATGCTAGATTGTCCAAAAGTATTAAACCCATTAGTTGACAAACCAAGTCTAACATTCTAAACTTCCTGAGCAAAGGTCGAACAACCCATGGACAGCCCCCTGCCCTTTGATCAACTACATGTACAGATCACCTAGAACATACACTAAGCAGTCCACAAACACACAGTGCACACATAGAGAAAACACACGCTAATGGGTTGAGTGATTATCATTGGAGAACTCTCTCAAAATCTCCCTCTTTCCCTTGAATTTTCTGCCCGAATTCCTCCTTTCCCTCTCTGTTTTTTTTTCTTCCCCTACTCATTTTCTTGTTCACTGTTCTTCTTTCTTTCTTTTCCTTTTCTACCGAATTTCTTGTCTTATCTTTTTTTCGCAACAATTTCTTGTTCCTCGGATACCCGAACGCAACTGTTGAAATTTTGAATCGCAATGTTAAACTCAAACCATGTGAGGTAATCAGTAGCGCTCTAACCGTTCTAGTACTTCACGAGTAATAACTTAGCTAATACGAAACTTACTGAATTAAACCTATACCGCTCTGAATTCAACGCATATACAACGGATTAGCCCAGCTATAATTGTAATATCCCGAACTTCGGGAGCCGGTTAGAATAACCATCTAGGCTCCAAAAAATAAATGGGCGCTAATTTTGAGCAATGCTCGGGTATTAGTACAGTATGGGATCTTAAAACAATTTTGGGGCAAAAATGTAAATTGTAATTTTTTGGGGGCACTTCCGTAATTTTGGAAAAAAAACTTTGGGGGCATAAATGTAAATTTTGGTTTTAGTGATGAAAAAATAATTGAATGAACGCTAGTATATATTTTTAGCGATGTTTAATCAAATTGAGAATGATTTTGGGCCTTAAATGCAATTATACAAAATTTGGGGTTATTTTGTAATGATGTAAAGTTTAGGGCCCATTTGTGCAATTTTATAAAATTTATTTAGAAACCATGTTTTTAGGGTTTGCCACCACCTACTAGCTTGCATGACTAAGCTAGATAAACTATTAAATATTGGATTTGGATAATGACTTGGGGATTGGATTTGGATAATGATCTCGGGTAAAGAAAGGAAGAAAGAAAAGGGAGAAAATAAAAAGAAGAAAAGAGAAAACAGACCAAAAGAGTAACCGAGAAACAGAGAAGAGAAATGGGAGCAGAACAAAAACAGAGCAAGAAGCAAAAACAGATAGAGAGAGAGAATCGGAGTGTTCTTTTTCAAGGTAATCTGCTTCTTAACTTGAAAATTCTAGGGCTTAATCGCTTGGTTTTATTGTGTGTTCATAGGGTGTGTTAAGTGCAGGGGCGGAGACACGCTTGTACGAGGGGGGGCTAATGTACCCCCTCAGATTTTGAAAAAAATAATTATATATAGTTTTTTTCCCATAATTTCACACTTTCTCTTCGGCTCTCTCTCTCTCTCCCCTGCCGACCTCTCTCTCTCTCTTCTCACTGACTGACGGCCGACTAACCTGCTCACGGCGCAGCCGACGCCTCGCTCCGGCAGCCACAAACCCACGACGGCACGACACCGACTGACCGGCACATACCTCGTCGACACAAACCCACGACACGAGCGGCCGGTGGCGAGCCCACGATCTGGGCTATCTCTGTCTTCTAGATCTACGCCGACGGCGAGTCGGCGACGACACATGATCTGGATCCAACCTTCAGTTCGGTCTTCACTCCAAGTCTCCAACAGTCCACCGGCGGCCAAGAACTCCGGCGGACGGCGAGTTGGTGACAGGTATGTTCCGACTTCCGAAACTTTAATTTCACCTTGATGACTTCATTGACTTGATTTTGCCAGTTGCCATCTCTACAAAATTTGTTTGCTATCTTTTTAGTATCATAGCTCATAGCCATAGGAAATTAGGAATGGATTATGGATAATCTTGAGCAGGATAAATGGATAATCTTGAGCATTGATTAATGATTATGGATAATGTTTAGCATTGATTATGGATAATCTTGAGCATTGATTATGGATAATGTGAGCATTGATTATGGTTAATGTTTAGCATTGATTATGGATAATCTTGAGATATTGAGATATTGATTATGGTTAATGTTTAGCATTGAGATATTAAGATTGATGGAGGATGGGACCCAATTGGATTGAGATATCGAATGTGTAATTTAGTTGAATGGTGGGTTGAAATTAGGTTAACGCAATAATGAAACATGACTGAAAAAGTAAAAGAATAAAATATTTTTGATTAATTAGGTTATTTGATTGATAATTGATAGATTGATATTGAAAATAAAATGTATTTTATTTCGAAAACTGCACTTTTTGTGCTATTTTACTTATAAAAAAATTTATTAATTTCGATATATTTTTAGCACCTCCTGGGATGAAATCCTGGCTCCTCCCCTGGTTAAGTGTGATTAGCGTGAGTGAGGTGAGTTTATGGACAGCTTTGTTAAGCTGTTCGAGCATGGGGAAAAGCCAGGGGAAAGAAACAAGGGAAGCCACATCATATCAGCTCCTGTATGGGGAACACATGTGTGTCGTGGTGACTGCGAATGGACCGTGTGTGTTGGGTGTGCAAGAGCAGGTGTGAAGAACACACGGTGTGTGTGTTTCAGTGAGTGTTGTGTGTTTCTTTGTGTGTGTCGTGTGTGAGAGTGCCACAGATTAGTGGTTTTGTGAGTATTTTGGTGGAACCTTATATATACTAAGCTCACATAGGGGTGAAATTGGGGGGGTGTTCAGTGTGTTGGGAGGTGTATAAGTGTGTGTTCTTGATCCGTGGGTGTTCATGTCTGTGTAATGGTAGAGGTATATATGTTTTATTGTGTGAATGGTGGGTTAGGATGAATTTAGGTTAGGTATAGATGTTAGAAAGTGGTTAAGTGTGTGTTTGGGAGTTATGTGCGTGTATAATGGATCATGGCAGCCGGAGGAAGAAGAGAAGTAGGTGCAAAAAGCGTGAATCAGTGTGTGTTTAATCTGAATAGTGTTTGTTTTTGTCGCTAAAGATAAAATTTATTTAGGCAGATTTCTCCACGAATTTTCATAAATAGTTAAGGCCAAAATTAGAGAAAGTACAAAACTGTAACCCCCAATATTTTTATGAGACGTACGCTCTGGAAGTTTCTGAGAATTTTTCGATGTCCACGAAGGGCACTAATTTGGGGTACCGATTAAAGAAATTTATCGAATTATTTAGCTTAGGAAACCAAACTATTTTGATCTGAAAATTTTAGAAAAATATTATTTTACTGATATGTTTCATATTCTAAAACTTCGGGCCATTCTGAGGCCAATAGATATTTTTCGCGAAACTGGCCTTTTAGCGCTCGGTACGAACATCGGTTCGAGATTTTCGGGCGAAAATTTTCTAAAATACTTTTAGTACATAAATGACATCAGGATGCTTAAAATAGCGCTTTAAAATATTTTGGGATTTTTCCGGTGCTGAAAACCCCCAAGGGGTATTTTGATAATTTATCACCCCGAGGGGGTATTTTGGTAATTTTACAAGCAAAAGGTATTTTTGTGTAAATTGACATACATTAAGGTTATTTGGGTGATTCTACTTGCGGGAAGAGCATTTTGGTGATTTAAGTCCGTGAGGGGCATTTTGGGTAATTTTACATACGCGGTGAAGGGGGTTCATTTTGGGAGTATGCGTGAGTCTGTATTAAGTTATAATATTTTGCTCTAGTATGTGTTCTGATGATTCGATTATTTCGTTTAGGTTAAAGTTAAAGACTTCCAGTTAGATAGTTTAGCTGCGGATCCAGGTAAGGGATTCTGTTTGAACCCTGGGTAAGGACTTTCGTCCGAACCCTTATTTTTATTACTCGTACTCATAAGTACTCATCTGATTTGCTTATGACTAATGTCAAACTTTGCGGTATGGATTGATATCAACATGTTATTGCTAGAAAACCCCAATATCGAAACTAAATCGATTATTTGGAAATCTTGTGATGCTAGCCTGTACTGCAGGCTGAGCAAATTTGATAATTCTTCGTAACCGTTCTTCCGAATTGTTGTGCCTAAGTTTGATAATCATTTGCAATCGTTTTGCTGTTTATTTGTGATTTTCTTCTAGAATTTCGAATGATGACTTATTCGGTATGTTATGGATATTAAAATCCGATCTGATTCTGGTGAATTGAGCTTATGTTAACGCTCATTGATATTGTTGATTTTTTTGTGTTGACCTGGGTTTCCATTCTGTGGGAGGACGTAATAAGGCTGGTCTGAATCCTGCAGGAAACGCAGGCTAGTACCCAAGTGGACTAGTAATTATTTTGGTACATCATGCATGTGTACATTCTGTTAGCTTGCCGGAATGGCATTGCTATTGCCCAGGATCAATATTGATTTTTGATTTTATATGCTCTGTATATTGATGTGACTGCTACAGAAATGTCTGCTCTATATATTGTTGTGACTGTTACAGCATTGACTGGAAAGTATTCTTTGAAATAATTTGTGCTCGTGTTGAAATCTTTTTGAGAAATCTTTAGTGTATGTTGGAAAGAACAGTCTCAGATGATCTGTGTACGTTTTGAAAACCCTTTGGAAACCCATCATCGTATCTCGGAATTGATGACTTTGAAAAGAATATTTTATTGATCGTTTTGGAAACCGTCGTGATTGCATTTGTCGATTTTGGTATTTTATTTATGATGAATTTTGATCGTTTTGGAAATCATTAAATTTTGATCATTTGAAGTGTTTTGGAAATCATCATTGCTTGGATTCTTGGAAATCGTGTTGTAATCTTTTTATAGTCCTTGTACGGCCTTACTGAGCTCTTAAAAGCTCACCCTTCGTTTGACTCCCTTTTGTAGGTGATGATAAGCTGTAGCAGGTTCGGGAATGGATTAGAGTCTGTGTGAGGTTCCGGTAAGCCAGCCACTACAGTGTAGTGAGACGCCTGCGTGGGTCAGTTTAAGTTTGAGCAACCTTGTAAGCTTGTGTATGAAGAATTTTGAGATGGTATCGGATTAAATGTTTTGAAGTATGTGTTAGTGAACAAATTTGACAGGTTTGAGGTGATCCGGTAGGTTAACGACCCGAGAGTTCGGGGCGGCAGAGCTCCGGATTTTTGGAGCGTTACAATAATATAACTGGCTTCCACTGTGTTATATTAATACTATACCAGACTATACCATTCGCACAATTTACTTTAATGATGGTAAGCTTAACTTCGAGCTGAAGGTGTACTGAATATCAAATGATGGTCATACATAACTTGCACTCTACCAGAGCTAACATGGATACGATAACCAATTCCTATAAGCACTTTCACCTCACAACAAATAGAAAAACTATGGCCACTAGGCTTCCACTGTGCACTCTAACATCTCAAAACAACGAGCCCAAACTGTTGCCAAATTTATCACTGAGAGACGTGTTATCTTAACATAGCTACATACTGCATACCTATGATTCTGCATACCCTTCACAGAATGACAGAGAACTGTAACCACTACAGTTTCGCTGCAAACTCTGATATCGCAACCATACAAGTCCAAACCGTTATCTAATTCGTCATGGGAGATGTGTTATTTTAACATAGTACAAAATAAAATTATGCATACCTATGTATTGCGCTTCGCTAGCGTGTAAGGTTCTAAGTTATCGCATCACTTCCGATTCACAGTCACATTATTTACAAAATCTTACAGCCTTATCATTCAATCATCTGCTTCAGTTAGAATTCTTCAGTTCTAAAAGCAACATATGGTCTATCATCATGTGTTCAGCCAAGATCTTAATCTTATATCAAATCATCAAATAGCTTATCCAAACGTAATCCACGTTCTCAGAATCTACTCGCACTTACTGATTATCTGAGGCTTTAGAGTCTACATAATCCCATATTAGGGCAGATGAAACTATGCAAATCCTAAATAAGGTAAAGATATACGTACTTAACATATTGGCGATTCCTAGATCATTTGGAAATAAACCACACTAAAACTTATAACCAGATTGACTACAAGCAGCAATTACAAAATTTTACTGTTTTGATACGTATTACATAAACACCAATCACAAAGACACAGTAATGATTATATAACAAACATTTAACATTAACCACACACAAACAAGTATCTCAACCAAACATTTAGGGGTCAAATGATAAAACAATCGCAACTAGGCAATCAAACCACAAAACCTTTAACAAAATCATATTTACTAGCTCTCGTGACTTACGAAATATTTTTATAACATTCCAAAAATGGCGAGTACAGAAACAATGGTATGGGTATGATGAAACAAAGTCAATCCAATGACTCGAAGCAATTGCAATCAGTAAAAGTTACTGGTCCTTAATGGAATTCGTAACTTTCCCATGGCCAGTGGGCCAGATACTATCTCATCAAGTCCAAATAGATTCGGGAGAGACAGATAAATATCCTAGAAAAAGAATAAGAGGACTCAACATGAATGACATCTTTTCCGATGTCTTGGAGTGGATTAACATTCAATTAATTCAAAGTTGAATATAATGTACAAAAGGATGAACAAGATGACAAGGATGATCCTACACTCCTTATTGTACTCTCAAACCAAAGTTCCAGACTTATCACCAGTCATTCCTCAACAACACCATTCTCACTCATAAATTAAATCACCAATTTTACTACTACTCATAACTTACAAATTTCCAAACACTAGTAGGGCTTCCCTGACAATCTACGGATGCTTAATTAGAGGATAAATAATCTTTTCCTAGTTTGATATCATAGCCTCGAACATCAAATGGGCTGAAATCCACAAAAAGATCTCTGTCCCGAACCTGGACAATAAAATCATTGAGAACCGCATGACAATCAAGGACTCCCTTAACGGAATGCCTATCGTAAGATCAATTCATAAAGTATGGGTTCTCACCCTCAATAGCTAGGCAAAAGTATGGGATATGAAAGAATATGTCGTTCCGGAATCAAACATCATCCGAGCATCTAATGGGTTAACCTGTAGTATACCTGACACCACGACATCGGATGTAGCAGTACCTCGAGCGGACATTGAATAAGGTCTAGCTGATGTTCCGGGCCTCTACTCCTTCTGGCCTTGAGACTAGTGAGTCTGCCCCTGTTGACCTTGTCCTCTCTCCCGACGAAGACCTTTGCTTGTTGTTGCACTAAATGTAGGTGCGGAATGGAAATTTGAATGATTATTTCTAACAACCGGACAGTCTCGAACCTGATGCTCCACACTGCCGCACCTAAAACATCCTTCGGTAACTCTGTAGCATGGCCTACGGCCATGACACCTCTCGCACATGACGCATGTGGTGCCCAGAAAAGCCAACCTGCCACCCTGACCAGTACGCTGTGTAGGTCAGACTCTAAAATTCTGTGATGGTCCAACTCTAGTTCTCTGAGCTGATCGAGCACCTACACCCCGCACTCTTTAGAATTTGATACCCTACCCTGGTTGAATCCCAGAACCCTGCCCAGGTCTAAATCCATGAGCCGAAGCGGGCCTAAACCCGTGCCTCTGCCCCGTCCTTGAGCTTGGGCACCTTGCCGTGCTGGCGCTAAAAACTGCCGACGTTTGTTAGCCCCTGTAGATCTTTCCTGGAGGATTCCTGCCTACTTCTCTTCAGTCCACCCTGCCTTGCCTGTACCTCTTTCTTTGGTCGGACTTTGATTATTCCAAAAGCACGTGCCAAGTCTACATATTCCCCATAGCTCGTCAACCGAGCAGAGATGACCCTATTTCTCAATTTATGCCTAAGGCCCCACTCAAACTTCCGGCATCTATCTCTTTCTGTTGGCAACATCCTTATTACAAATCTGGCGAGGCGCAAAAACCTTATTTCAAATTCATCTACCGATTCTTAATCTCCTTGCATCACCGTGGAAAATTCCCTCAACATCTGGTCACAATAACTTGTTGAGAAATACTAGTGGAAAAAAAATTCCCTGAATTGTTCCTAAGTCATCTCATCCAACTGTTGACGACTCGAACTCCTCTCTATCATTTTCCACCACTGATTGGCCTCACCTCTCAGTCCATAGATAACGAATTCAAGCTTTTGTCTCCCACTACAGTGAATGGCTCGGAATATTTTCTCCATTTTATTAATCCAGTTCTCCACCTCCATAGGGTCCTATGAACCCCAAAAGCTAGTAGTATTTTGTTTGTTAAATTCATCCAATGCACTCCCATCTTAAGGTTGTGGTCGAACCGGGTTCGGTACCCCTTGTTACTGGTTAGCTAGATTCTGTGTCATCAAGGTCAGAATCTGGTTCATAGTGTTCAGGACCGCAACCATCGGTTTTGGGTCTTGTTGTTCCTCTCTATTAGGAGCATAATTGGATAAAACAATGTATTTTTTTGGGGAGTTAAGCTATTAAAGGGCACTTATTATTCAAAAAAACATGGATGTGATGTATATTGAAAAGAATGTTCTCTATAATGTGTTCAAAGAAATGATGAATGTGAAGAAAAATTTGAAAGATCACCTTAAAACAAGGAAGTATCTACAAAGGTTGGATGTACAACGTAAATTTCATCATGTTTAAGTCAGCGGTAGGACAATATTGCCAAAAGCACCATACCGTCTAGATAAGAAGCAAGTAGAGTAGGGTGTCAGTACGTATGCATCCATCGGTTCTGGGTCCTGGCACCATACCATCTAGACAAGGAGCAAGTAGAGTAGGGTGTCAGTAGGTATGCATCCAATACATCTCGTTATTGTAATATATCAGCGTGTAAGTTTTAAGGGATGAAGAGTCACGACTATCACACATATACAGAAAGATTCATTCTTATTGCCTTCCGGGGATTGTTGCCAAAGACTGTAATTGAGGCTTTGATGAAATTATCTCATTTCTTTAGAGATATGTTCTTGAACACTCCGAGTAAGTAATATGAAGGTGATTGAGAAAAATATTGTAATAACAATTTGCAAGCTTGAGAAAATCTTTCGACCGTCCTTCTTTGATTCAATGGAGCATTTGCCTGTTCACTTGGCGTGTGAAGCTAACATGGGTGAACATGTGCAATATCGACGGATGTATCCATTTGAGAAGTAATATTTTAATTCCTTGTTATTATGTCACACAATGCAAACCAAGTTACCTTTGACTTAGGTTAACTCTATTCTATAAGCTTCCATGCTCATGTTTCATTTGAAGAAAAAATTACGTAATAAAGCTCATGTTGAGGGCTCAATTGCTGAGGCTTACATAATGTAACAACTTGTCAACTTTAGCCAATATTTTGGGCCTGATTTTGATACTAAGTAAATCAACCAGGTCAAAATGCGGCTGGAGCTAGCACAATTTTAGAATGAAATTTATCAATATTCAAACATTCAGGTAGTCCATTCGGACGAATTTATACTCGGTGGCTAAGGGATGAAGAATATAATGCTGCTACAGTATATGCCCTTCTAAATTGTGAAGAAGTTCCATTTTCGTTGAGTAAGTTAATGTCTTCATATAATTATTGTAAACATTTAAAAATGAGTGAGAGTTTAGTTGCTTATATTGATCTGTAGTGAGTTCGATATGGAATCTCATATCATTGATCCCGCATGACTTGAATTTTATCGAAAAGCACAATTTGTTGAGTGGTCCTAAAAACGTGCGAGTGTGAAGCCAAACTATACTATATAATGATGCGACTAGTTATTATGTCTTTACTTTTTCGCATCTTCAATAAGAGGTTCAATTGGTCGACAAACCAGTAGACTCCCATTTGAAAGTATTAGCTCAAGGCCCTAGTAAACAGATACTAGTCATGGAGGCTTTATCGTCGAGGATTTTAGGTTTAACACAAAAGATCATGACCGAACTAAACAAACCCAAAAATAGTGGAGTATTGGTCAACAGTGAGTGTTAAAGTGATAATTGTCTGGATTTTTATTAGAGCTTAATGAGATAGTTGAGCTAACATCTCTCGGTAGTCAAAATCTATAACATCCCGAAAATCCGAAGCTCCATCCCCCTGAACTCACGGAACGTTAGCCTATCACTTCATATCAAACCTATCAAATTCAGTCCACTGACACATACTTCAAAGTTCTAACTATACATAAACTCACACACTTCAAAATATGTACAGTCCAAAATGAACTTTAACTTAAGCTAGTCTTACAACTCAAAACTTCAAAAACTCAATTTAGGTTCCTTACAAAGCTACTAATAGTACTGACCCACGTAGGGGTCTTACTTCACAGTACTGGTGGGCTCACCGGAATCTCACACAGACTCTAAATCCATTCCCGAGCATTCTACGACTGAGCATTACCTGTAGAAGGGAATCCAACGAAGAGCGAGCTTTTGAGAGCTCAGTAAGGTCATTCAAGGGACAACCAAAAGGATTACAAAACGACTTGAGTTCAACCGAGGATAATGCCTCGAAATATTTCAACAATCATGCACAGTTTAGAAAATTCCCAAAACAACTATAATCAGTTCTAAGTATATAACAAAGATGACCACAGACTGACACCAAATCAAACATTGGCAATCACTTCAGTTTCCAACAAACATTAATAGTCATAACCATATATCGAAACGATTGTTTGAAGATCACTTTCAAGCCATCATTTTAAAAATATACAGATGATTTTCCAAATGGTTTCAAAATGAATACAAATACTTCCAGGAGAATAGGGAAAGGGTTTCATACCAACACAAACGGTTTAATCACAGTATGTGGAAGAGTTTCAACTTAATCTCCTCAGTCATGTAATACATTCATTTGAACACTATTTCCAAAACAGTCATTGTAAGATACAATGTAAGCACAACAGTCATTGTCAGATTAAGTATAATCAGATTCCAAGACGTTGATCCTGGGCAGTTGCAATGCCATTCTGGCAATGCGCAGTTGTACACATACATGATGTACGATAATAACTATCCCCTTTCATCGATCAAGAAACTAGTTTGCTTCCTCCTAGGAAGCAGTAACAACCTAGCCTTATACCGCCTCCCCACAGAATAGATTCCCAGATCAACACAGTAACAATCGGTCACAAAATCAACAAAAAATTCACTACTTAACGTACAATAAAATGAGTACCAAGTTGAACGTACATGGCCAGGATAATTAAGATTTCAATAACAATTAAGCATACCGATAGAAATCATCATTCAGAATTCCAGAGTAATTACAACAAATAGCAAGAACAATTGCGAACAATTATCGAATTTAGGCATAACAATTTTCTGAAGAACATATACAAACAATTTATCGAATTTGCTTAGCATGTGATACAAGGTGAGCATCGATAATATTTCCAAACAACCAATACAAATTCAATGTTAGGGTTTTTCCGGATATTAACATACTGATATTAATTATATGTCTCAATATTTGACAATAGCTATATGAAAATCGAAAAATACCTACGAATAACAGTTATCACAATTAGGGCTCGGACATTAGTCCTTACCCAAGGTTCGGATAGAAACCCTTACTTGGATCCGAAGCTAAATTATCCTAATCGGAAAGTCTGTTGCTTTAACCTAAACGGAATAAGTAAATCATCAGAACACAGCCTACGAAACAATATTATAACTTAATACAGACTCACGCATATTTCCAAAATGAACCTCCTTCACCAGGTATGTAAAATTACCAAAATGACCTGGGATGTAAAATTACCAAAAACACCCCTTGCACCCTCAAATCACCAAAACAACATTCCCGTAAGTAAAATCACTCAAATAACCTTGTTGTATGTGAATTTACCCAAAAAATACCCTTCTTAGGTCAAATTACCAAAATACCCCCTGGGGTGGCAAATTATCAATATACCCCCTGGGGTTTTCGGCACCAGAAAAATTCCCAAAACATCTTAAAACACTATTTTAAGCATCTTGAAGTCATTTTGGGTTAAGAAGTATTTTAAAAAAATTTTGCCCGAAAATTCCAAACCAGTGTCCGGACCGAGCGCTAAAAAGTCGGTTCGACTAAAAATAGCTATTGACTTCGGAATGACACGAAATTTTAGGTAATGAAACATATCACTAAAATAGGATTTTTCTAAAAATTTTAAATTAAAATAACTTGGTTCGGTATGCTATATAAATCGAGAATTTATTCTAACCGATACCCTAATTAATTAGCACTCTTCGCGAACACCAAAAATTCTGAAAAAATTCCAGGTTGTAGGTTTCATAAAAATAATAGGGGTTAGAGTTTGGAATTTTGTCCAAATAAATTTCTAAGCATGTTTTAAAAATTCATAAAGAAACTGCTGGGATAAAATTTATCTTTAGCGACACTTTGAGTTCAATACTTAATATCCCTAAATGGCCACTGTTCATCATCTTCTCGGCTGCCCTTTCCCAGTTAAACACAAACCCACTTACACAATTCACAGACAAGCACACTGCTACCTTGAACCCCCATACATACATCCACATACACACACTCTAACACACCTAAAACACACACATACTTACACTATATCCACATAATTACACAGATATTATCAAACATACACACACACGCCCAAGACCCCTAGACACAGCGACACACACTAACACCCTAAAAAACACACACAACCTGTTATTATACACTAAAACACACTACCTACTAACTCTCCCTTAAACCCACACTCGCACAACCCATGGACTGCCCCTTGCCCCGTGATCAACTACACGCACAGAGCACCTACAACACACACTGAGCAGTCCACAAACACACACCGCACACAGAGAGAAAACACACACTAAAGGGTTGAGTGATTACCATTGGAGAACTCTCTCAAAATCTCCCTCTTTCTCTTGGATTTTTTTTCCTGAATTCCTCCTTTCCACTATGTTTTTTTCTTCCCCCTGCTCTGTTTCTTGTTCACTGTTCTGCCTTCTTTCTTTTCCTTTTCTTCCAAATTTCTTGTCTCATTTTTTTTCTTCTGATTTTGTTTTGTTTTCCTTTTATTTAGTTTAATTTCCTAAAGAATTAAATAATCATTAGTTTATATTATAATGGTATTAGTAACCCCATCACCAACTAGGTGGCGGCATCCACCAAGAGAATTTCTTTAAAATTTGACACCTAATGCCTACTTTTCAAAATTACAATTTAGTCACCAAAGTTTTCCAAAATTACAAAATGATCACAAAACTTTTCAAAATTATATTTTTGCCCCAGAATTGTTTTAAGCTCTCGTACCCTACTAATACCCGAGTATTCCTCAAACTTAATGCCCGTTTATTTTTTGGAGTACATATGGTTATTTTAAATGGTTCCCAAAGTTCGGGATATTACAAAATCTCTTGGTAATGTTCAAATGTACCTGGTTTGATATTACATGCAATAGAGGAATGCATGTTAGCTCACAAAAGCATTGTAGATGTCAATATTAAGTCAACACGTGGATCAAATAAATCTTATGTTTGCTAGTCAAGCTTCACAAGTGTTTTACACATAAGATGTCTTAAATCCTGAATCTCATTGGTTTGCTGTTATCAAGTCAAAAAATGCCAATTGCATATGACGTTGAGGTAGACACCTCATAGGCTGACCAAGCAACTGTCTTGGTACCTGTTCAAGTGAATAACGAGGATGATGATTTTCTTCTTCAACCAATGGGTCATCTAGGAGAAGAAGTTGTAATGATGAAGTGAAAGATGTAGAAAGTGTTAAAGATGATGAGGAAGACTCTCATGATGAAGATGATGACTCTCATGATGAAGAGGATGAATTCCAAGATGATGAGGATTATGAATCTCAAGATGAAGAGCATGAAGATATTGGGATGTCATTTAGTGAAGATGATTGACTTATAATCTTAACTTGTATGACTTGTAATATTCAGTTAATCTTGTAATAATGTATACATATTTCTTTATTGTCTTGTAGTTGATTACTTTGTAGTAAGATGTTGCATTATTCATTCCTCCATTTCATAGTAAAGAATCTTTATACTAACTTAATATCGTCATAAAATTTCTCCTATCAGTTATGCATAGGTTATTTGGTAATCGTGGTCGCAGTGGACGACGAGCTGTATCTACACGGATGGCCGGGGATGCTGGATGCCTGGTGGTGACGATACACAGAGTATCGGCATCTATCAGCCCCAGCCCCAGCTGTGGGCCTTCTGCTTCATCTGCAGCTTCAGCCTTAGGTGTAGTTATTATTAGCTCCCACTTGCTTATTAGTTTTTTACTTTGTATTTCAAACAATTTATGCTTTATTTTGCAAGATTTTGTCGAGGCCGTGTACACGTGCGGTGCTTTGAGATTCTTTAAGGAAATATAGATTTCCTGTTACTTCGGAGGGCGTGTATATGGTTAGCCTTGCACGTGACCTGTATAATGATTACAAAAATTATTCTTCACTTATTTCATTTCATCTCATTGATTTTGTTTTTCTCAGCTTTCTCGAGCATGCGACTTCTACCAAAATTGGTGTTCTCCTAAAGGGTTGGTTTTTGAAGCCATTCTTGTACTGGAATGACTGGAATCTTGGAAAGATTAAAGGGTTATGGGCGATGTTTCGAGTATATAATTATTTTAATAGTTGTTACAATGTGTTCTATGGAGTTGGTTAACTAATTGCATTATTTTTCATAGTGGCAGGAGGCCTCTGAATTTTCATTGCCTAAGCAGAAGGCTATGGAGATAGATGCCTTCTTTGCCTGCATAGCGAGAAATTAGCGGCGGGTGGCTACACGATGCACGTGAGCAGGCAAAGAAGATGCTACCTGTAGATGCACCAATTGAGGAGTGGAAACAATTTCCCTCTCATTGGATCTCAACTATAGTATGCGTGCAGCTTGTTTACAAGTGGATGACGGATCTTTCTTGGGAGGTCAAAAGTAAAGTGGGAAGGCAAACAAAGCCCGTCAATATCCTGCTCATACGGGAGGGTCCTTGCCTCACGATGTTATCCAACATGCAACTGCGGCTGAGAACCTGGACTTGGATGTGGATGAGGTGCAAGCTTTGCCACACCGAGAGATCCACAAGAGGAAAGTGGATAAAGAATAAGAACATCCTGCGGGGGAGTTTGTTTCCCAGGTTTCCAATAATGTTGATGTAAGTTATATATGAAAGTTTGCTTTTGAATTTTGGATGTCTTCATAATGCTTATTAGTTTATCAAGCATTAACTCTTTATATTGTTTTGATTGTTTTGCAGGCCGCACTTGGTGCAATGTTGTTGTCTAGGCATCTTCTTGGTCAATCATCAGGCTCCTTGGGTATGAGTGTTGATGGATTGAAGTTGTGACCGGATACAACAAGGGTCGTCAATCTGAAGAAAGGGCGTGTATGCGGCACCACTTGACTACACGTGCCATGATGGGTACATCCCATCCTCTACTTTGCACACACAAAAAGCGAATTCACTGGAGGAGTTATCCCTGGATTACATTGCACGCGTTGTTAATGCCGTGGCTAAATAAATATATGTATGTTCGTCAGGTACAAATAGTTCACATTTATGAAGTCAATCTTTAATTGGTTAACTGAAATTATGCAATTACTAACAATTGTCGTGTACATTCTTTTAATGTAGGGAAATGTTACCCAACTCGATTTTAATGAAGTAATTGGTGAAGACATGGACGACGACAAGTATGATACAGATGTTACTCTAGACGACGTCTGAGCCATGCATGTTCTTTCCCCTCCCCTCCTGGATATATTAGTCTCCTCATTTCCTGGATATTTCAGCCCCATCCCCTCTCAGTCCTTTATGACTTCAAACTTGTTATGCTATGCATTTGTTCCCTCAGTTGAATGGATATTGGTAGATATTATATATATTTGTGAATTGTATATATTTGTCTTAAAGTAGATGAAAATATGAGATAATTGTGGATGGATTGCTTAGTTAATTAGTTGCCGATCGATCAACATTGGATGGATAGGTTTAATTATGGATTGATTTAAATGTTTGAGCGAATTGATTTACAGAAAGAAGGTTGGATTTTGAAAAAATACGGACTTTTAGTGACGGATATTTCATCACTAAAAGTACAGGAAAAAAATGGGACAACTTTTTCAGTTGACATAATATCTGTCGCTAAAAGTCCTTTAAAAATTTTATAGACGTACTTTTAGCGGTGGCCACTAAAAGTCTGACTTTAGGGACAAACTTTTAGCGACGGAATAACCATCGCTAAAAGCCTTTTCAATTAAATTTTGAAAAAATAAAAAATACCAAAAATACCAAAAATACCTTGGTGACGGAATATTCCATAGCTAAAAATAATTAAATCCGTAGGTAAAAGTTCAATCTTAACCGACGGACTGCCTAATTCTGACGTTGATCTTTTGACTATGAGATTTTTCTTCCTTCCTTTCCCAACCATGTAATTCCTTACCAACGGACTTTTACCGACAGACCGTATGTCGGTAAAAGTCTTTGCCGATGAAATTACCACCTTTAGGGAGGGAGAATTCCATCGCCAAAGGCGGTTTTTCTTGTAGTGTTACCTGCAATTTGCGAAAGATGGCCTAGGTCTACTTAGCATCCATTTTTATTCAACAAGACAGTGTGTAGACACCCCAGTTTTATAGGTTTGTCTTAAATTTTAGGGATAATATCATTTTACTCCCCTGAACTATCCACGTTTTGTTATTTTGGTCCCTGAACTTTAAAAGTCGTTAAATCAGTCCCTGTACTTTGTGCCGTTATCAATTTAGTCCCTCCGTTGGGATTTCCCGTCAAAAAAGACCACGTGACAGGCACGGGTCATTTTTTGAGGGGTATTTTTGGCCGACGGGCTCTCTCTCCCCCTCCAATGTCCATCACTCCATCGCCTCTCTCTCTCTGCCATCTCCACATCTCCATCGCCCCTCTCTTTGCCTGACTCTCTCACCCAGACACCCACCCACTCTCGCATCTCTCTCTGGCCGACGGGCTCTCTCTCCCCCTCGAATCAAGACAACCAAGAGATTGGAGAGAAGACCGGCCTTCTTGTTCCAGATCGGACAGAAGACCGGCGATGGCGAGGTGGGCGACTGACCGGAGACGACGACGACACCAACCAACATCACTCTACCGACGACGACGACGAGGACCTCGGCTGGCTCCCTCCCATCTTTTTGCGTAGCTTAAGGTTGGTGATAATCACCGGCTTGCCGCCCTCATTGGCCCCCACGGCGGAGTTGGTGGTCCCTAGATCGATCCCCACCACCTTCTCAGCCACCACCCGGAGCGGGCTCGTGGTCAGAGCCAGGCCACCCACTGCCGACGAGAGGCCATCAGCACGCATACCGAGGGATTGCTACTTTTTCTCGAAAATCCGTTCATCGATGCACCGCCGTTCCTCCGAGATTCATATGTCGACGCACCAGCGTTCCCATGAGATCTGCTTCGTCGACTGCCGCTGTAACACCAACTCCATCGGCCAACGCCGCGGTGTCACCCCGATCAGCCACCGGCGGCAATCAGGCAGCTCCACCACCATCACCACAACCTCCGCGGTGCCACCACGACAAAGGCAACGCCACCCTTCCCCACCCGCCCCCTGCCCCCTCCGCCAGGTCTGGGGTAGGGAGAGAAACAAGCAGATCTCAGAAACAAGCAGAGAAACAAGCACAGAGAGAGAGAGAGAGAGAAGGGGGGAATAATTACTGGAAATACCCCTCAAACAATGACCCATGCCTGTCACGTGGTCTTTTTTGACGAAAAATCCCAACGGAAGGATTAAATTGATAACGACACAAAGTACAGGGACTGATTTAACGACTTTTAAAGTTCAGGGACCAAAATAACAAAACGTGGATAGTTCAGGGGAGTAAAATGATATTATCCCTAAATTTTATTCGGTTATTAGTACTTGGGCTCTACTTTTGTTTAGACTTATATCATTAGTACCATCCAGGCCTTATAATAATAATAGTTTTTATTGAATTAATTAAGTGCAGTCAGTTGGTTCAGTACAGTTAACACAGTTTAAGTGGTCTGCATCAATTATTTGGTCTAATTAGTTTGGACTTAACCTAAGTCAAAGTCTAGATAGGATAGGAGGGTTATGGATTTATTTGGATTAGGTTTGGTGATAAATCCCTAAATCTGGATTTTCCTACATGTTCTTTTTGGGTGGTTATCCCTTTTGGATTTGGTTTAAAATCATAGTAGATAAGGGAAGAAAACTAGTTAGCTTTCGGACAAACCGATGGATAAGGATAAATGAACCGCTCGATAACCTTTTAAGTTGGCCGATAAGAGCAAACAAACTGGCCGATATGTTGTTAAACAGGTCATTAAGGGGTAGTTTATTTTTTACTTTATTTTCAGTTCTTATCTTGTGGGAATGATATGCATGACTAGAAGGGTATCTTCTATTACTTCCATTACCCAGACTTTTATAAAATGGCCATTTTGGCAATTTTACAAGGGAAAAAAAAGAGAGAAAAGGAAAATTAAAAGGGAGAAAACTCTGTGAAAATTGTATGAGAGAGGTGTAAGTTCCAAACCGGTCTCATTACATCATGGAGCCATCCCAGCTTTCCCTCTGGCGTTCAAGAAGAGCTAAGTCACAACACAATCCTGTTTATAATTTCTAGCTTTTATCGTTCCTTTTTTATTGTCTAGGTTTTATAGATATATCAAGAAGTCTTAGACTCGTCCCTCTGCCCTCCAAGTGGGTTTGGTTTAAAAAGGTAAAAAGATAATATAAACATCGTAATTAGAGTCTTGATTGAAATTAAAGTCTTGTAGAACTAGAATTCTACTATAGTTAGAATTCATATCCAACTAGAATTCTAAGCCAAGTAGACTCAACTAGGAGAGGTTGAGTTCATTTAGGTCTCTAGGAAATAAAATCGAAATCCTGGTCACTTCCTGTAGGGTCGGTCGAACTAAGATGGTTTTGATCCCGCTTAGTCCGATCGGGTAAGTAGGCCAATTGATCCCTGATGTGGAGTTCAAACCAAACTTAAGATTAGTTTAGCTTTTTTTTTAATGCATGTTTAATGATTGAGGTAACAGCACAAATAGTCCCTGAACTTTGGGCCATTTTGGGGTGTAGTCCCTGTAGTTCAAAATTCGTACAAACAGTCCCTAAACTATTCAGTTGTAACCCGTTCAGTCCTTTTTTCCACGTCCATCTATTTTTAGCCGTTAGTGTGCTCCATGACGGGGGTATTTTCGTCTTTTCTCCTTGCATTTCAGCCTCCACCACCATCCAAGCTGCTGCTGCCAAAATCCATCCAAATCGATGGTGATGCCAACCATCGAAGAGACGCCATCTAGAGGTAACACCACGTTTGGGTGATTGGCGATTGATTGGATGTGTGGTGGCGCTCGGGGTTCGCGGTGGCCGGCGGTGTGGGCTGTAGTGGGGCCGTATGCATCACCATCGAAGAGACGCGGCAGCGTTATGCCTGGTAGTGGGACTTGAGCGACGGCGGTAGTGGGTGGGCAGATCCATGGAGGCCGCTTCATGGGTGGTCGATTGGTGGCGTTGGTGGCCCTCGGCCGTGCTGGATCGCCGTGACGGTGAAGGGCAGTAGTTACCGGCAGTGTGTGGGTGGGCAGATCCATGGAGGCCGCTTCATGGGTGGTCGATTGGTGGCGTTGGTGGCCCTCGACCGTGCTGGATCGCCGTGACGGTGAAGGGCAGTAGTTACCGGCGGTGTGTGGGTGGGCAGATCCATGGAGGCCGCTTCATGGGTGGTTGATTGGTGGCGTTGGTGGCCCTCGACCGTTGGATCACCGGGACGGTGAAGGGCAGCGACGATGGCAATTGTGGAAGGGTGGCGGCGGCTGTGATGAGAAAGAAGAATGATTTAGGGTTTAGGTTATATAAATATCAAATGACGGTGTTACCCTTAATAAAAAAAATCTTAAGCTTTGTAAGGAAGGGCGTTTTTGTCACGAGTATGAAATGTAAGGAAAAAGACAAAAATGCCCCCGATGTTGGCACACTAACAGCTGAATATAAACGGACGTGAGAAAAAGGACTGAACAGGCTAAAATTAGAAACTACAAGGACTGTTTGTACGAATTTAAAACTATTGGGACTACACCCCAAAATGGCCCAAAGTTCAGGGACCATTTGTGCTGTTACCTCTTAATGATTTTTTTGGGATAAAAATTCGCCTAAAAGCAAATTACAATGTGGTGCTAACACAAATTCGTTGGATAATTTAGTCCTTGTCCCCAAGTTTTTATTAGAGGCTTTAATTAGGAATTTAGAGTAAATATTAGGGTTTTCTTGTCACATTAATAATTAAAATAACCCTAATATAAGATGGCGAATGTAGAACTTCTTGGGTCAAACTATTTTTTTTTTGCGTGTGATTATCATTTTTTATCCTTTGTTTGTTGTTATTGTTTTATGTGCATATTTACTTGTTTATTCTGGATGTTCTTTTATTTATTTTGGATGATCAAGCATGCACATTGTCCCAACCCACCCATTTTGAGGGTGTCGGTTGAGCCCTCGAACTTTTTAGTTGCGAGGGGACCTTTTACTATGCCCTCACCTCCAAGGCCTTAGTATTTAGAACTTCTTGATTTATTTGTATATCAAACAATTTTCGTACATGTAACAATGACCACGCAAATTAACTATCGAAGTTAATGGTGAGAGGCATATAGTACATATTGACATGAGCGAGTGAACCAAAACCTGAAGTTGAAGTGACTACACAACCAGACCTTTGTCATGGGATTTACCCTTTAATGAGAGCACTAGTTGGAATTCTGATGTACATGCCAAAAATCTAACCCGTAAACCATAAAACTGGTCGGTACTCTTGAAATAGGGTCTTGGATGAACGGGTCGGTACACATGTGTGTCGACAGGTTCATCTGATACCCTATTTTAGGACAAATCAAATCAACCAGTAATATTTTCTAAATACCAAAATAGGTCTTAGATGAACCGGTAGGTAAATGTAATGGTTATACCGGTCGTTTGTCAATGACCATATTTTAACAAAAATGAAACTTGGCTGACACCTCTCCTTAAGAAAAAAAATCCAAAAAATATACCAGCTTGGTAATACTATGAACATGCAGGTATATGTGTCGGCCAGTTCATAGGTGTACTGGCCAATTTATTGGGGGAGATTTTTCACTCAAAAATTCTGCCTTGGCTAATCGACTAGTATAACATGTGTTACCAGACAGTTTACATGTTTATCGATCAACTTATTTTGCATTTTATTTCATGTTGTGGAGTGCTTATATGTGCCCTCTGGTTATGTAGTCCTTATTTTTACGTTGAGTCATCTTTTCTTTCCAAAAAAGATTAAAAGAAAAAGAAGTAAAAAAATTCAAAAGTCCAAGAAAAAACAAAAAATATTTTTCAATTCCTAGAAGTTTTTCATGGTTTTAAGTCAAAAAGATGTCATATCAAGTTTCTCACTGAAGTTTAAGTGCCCATCCTTAGCAAGTCGAAAGCATTTCGAATGTTTTAAGAACAAGATTACCCATTTTCATACCGGTTAAATAGATCAATCGCTTCAAAAAATATATAAAAATGGATGATTTTGAATTAAGCTTAGTCGTCTATCTCGTTAGCACTTCTTTGTTGCAGAAGGGTTGATGATTATTGTCTTTTCAAGTTAAAACTTAAAACTTCGGTTCCTTTGAAATTGGATGTCAGAAACCTAATAGAAAATTTTCATTTTGAATTTAAACATTCGAGTAAGAAGCCAATAGACTATCAAAAAAAGGCTGTGACTTCTTTTCTAGGCCAAATCCTCATAACTATCACTCACTACAAGTAAGCCGATCCCTCAAAGAAAATGAGGTGTCAAATATATGTCAAGACTTTCCCCTGTTCTAAGCTCACTCCCTCTCTCCTAGCTGTCTTGCAAGAAAAAAATCACGTTAGGCTAAAAATCCTAAAAAAGATGGCCTAGGCAAAAGTTAGGCACCAAAATAAAAAAAATAAAATAGCCTCAAAATTATATAGGTTTGCACGAGTCTTCTTTAAAAAGGGCATTCTCGATTAATAGAGCCATTGTTTGGCCACCACATATTACCCTAATACCATATGCTTGAGTCTTTCACTTGCTAGCTCTTTTGCATAAATAGTTTAGCCTTTCTTTTCAGAAGCTTATATTTCTAAACTTGAGGTGGGTAGTCTCCTTGTGTGTGTGTGCCTATGTCCCCAATATTTGTTCTTGGGTTTAACATGGAGGGTTCTTTTCTCATGTGAACCAATTTTTTTATTACAGAGAAGATGCTTTTAATCTTGATGATTATTTGGTAATATGTAAAAGCAAAAAAGAAGAAGAAATGTTGAAAACAAGAAGAAAGTAGAAGAAGCGTTGAAAGAAAAAACAAAGAAAAATTAATTTGAAGACGTTAAAACATGATCGTCAAGATGTGACTCATGGGTTTAAATTCGATTTGAGTTTAAAGAAGAGATACTCAGTATGCCCAATTGCTTGACGTACGTGAGACTTGATTCTTCGAAGGGGGCTATGCAGGTTGCTCAATGGTCATTTAGGCTCAATCTCCGTGGGCACATACTAGGGGCTTTGGTATAATAGTTAGATGTTTTAGCTTATATAGCATTTGTTGCTTAAACCACCGTAGCTTACATTGTGCAATGTATAAAGTCCTCCTTGAGGTTACGCTTGTTTAAGATAGTCAAATACTCTACTGCATGTTGATGAGGTCAAAAAGAAAAAGAAAAAAAATTAGGGCAAATCCTAAAATTGTATCCTCAAGTTTACATCCCGTACAACTTTACTCAAGTTTGAAGGTGCGCTAGAGAAGTACCCACCCAACTTTGAAAACGCGTACCAAATCAGTACCTCAGTTGACAGAGGACGGATGCCGTTAAAAAATCAGAGGGGGTAGGACCATCATTATTAAAAAAAAAAAAAAGGACATAAAAGCATGTCCCATGGCCACGTGGGTTGCCATTTTCTCTGACTACTTTTTACGTTTTTTTTTGTTGGTAAAAATGTCCTTTGTATTCCAATAAAGTGCAAACATCTATACAGTTACATTTTCTATCACATCTCCTATTTACAGTTTATGACTTACTATACAGTTTATGCAATTATTCAAACAAACACAGCTGTAGTAAGCATTCTATACAATTCCTCCTTCCTTTTTTGTCAGCAACACATTTTCCTCTAAATCCCAAGCTTGACATAAGGCAGCATTTGAGACTGTAGCCATAGCAAGAGACCAGCTGTAAGTTCTATATCTAATCCATTGTTGGATTACAGATATACACCCTTCCACATTGGCTGATTTCCTTTAAAAAAATCCTTGAATTCCTTTCCTACCAAATCATGTAAACTGTAGTAGCCACTGCTAGTTTTCCCAATCTGGCTTGAAAGCAGTTTCCCTTGAACAATCCAGTAACATAAGTACTGAATCGATGCCACGATACTAGCTGTAACATAAGCATTCTCTGAGCTATCATCTCCCAGATTTCCGGTAACATAAGCATTCTTTGAGCTATCATCTCCCAGATTTCCTTTGTATAAGAGCATTGTACAAACAAGTGATCTTCAGTTTCAATATGCTCTTGACATAGCACACAGTGATCCTCTGGAATTACTTTCCATTGTTTAAGTTTTGCCTTAGTTCTAAGGCCTTCTTTACAAAGTAACCACATCATCACTGAACATTTAGGGATATGACCTGGAAACCAAATCAATTTTCATAAAGGATCATAAGTTCCATGTACTCTTATCTCTTCCCAGGCAAATTTTATTGTGAATGTCTCACTGGTATGCAACTTTCATTTAATTTGATCAGATGATTCCACATGAGGGGATGGCATAGCAAACAACAAAGAGCTAATCATTCTCAATTCTCTCGATCTACTGATTAGATATTTCCAGTTGCTATCTTGAATGATTTCACAAACCTTAGAATTACTCTGTATTCCAGAGTCATAGATGGCTCTTTGCCCAAATTGTTCCACTAATGGTTGGTCAGTGAGCCATATATCCTTCCACAGCCAAGTATGTTGTCCATTTCCCACTTGATATTGAATGTACTTCTGGCATTGCTCCCTTATCTTTATCAACTTGTCCCATGTCCATGACAGAATAGCAGGCGGTTTAAAGGTCCATAAGTGATTATTCTTTATTATGTAGCTATGACACCACTTCACCCATAATGAATCTTTTTTGTTGGCTAAATCCCACCAATGCTTGCACATAGCTGCCCTATTCCATTCATCCAGCTTCATAAGGCCAAGCCCTCCTTCTTGTTTAGGGAGACAAACATCCTTCCAAACAACTTTAGCTCATGTACGTTTGACATCTTGTCCATGCCATATAAATGCTCTTATTTTTTGTTCAATCTGCCTTAGAATCCTCTTAGGCAATATGAAAAGTGAGCACCAATAGATTTGCATACTACACAGGACATAGATTGCAAGTTACAATCTGCATGAATAAGACAATGACTTAGTGGTCCAGCTTGAAATCCTTTTTGTAATTATTTCCACCAAAACTGAACAATCTTTATACTGCAGCTTTGTAGAGATTAATGGCACCCCTAAATAGGTAACAGGAAGTTGCCCTCGAGGAATATGCACTATCTCTGCCAAGTTATTTGCTGTTACAGTATCTACTCCAGCTATAAAAATTGCACTTTTATTCAAATTTGATGAGAGTCCAGATTACCTGTTGAATTCATCCGGAGCTTGCTTAATCAAACTAAGTGACCCTTGATCAGCTCTGGCCAACGAAAACAAATCATCTGCAAAACATAAATGATGAATTTGCAGGTCTTCACATTTTGGATGGAAATGGTAATTTGGCTGCCGAGAATAGTCTGCCATTAGTCTAGAAAAGACTTCCATCACCAAGACAAACAGATAATGAGAAATTGGATCTCCTTGTCTTAATCCTTTAGCACTAGCAAAATACCACTCTATATTCCCATTAAGACTGACAGAGAATCTAGTAGTAGTTTTGCATTGCATTATCCAATCCACAAAGATAGCTGGGAATTCCATAGTTTCCATTACTGCCTTTAAAAATTTCCATCCCACATAATCATATGCCTTTTGCAGGTCTATCTTTAAGACACATCTAGGTGCTCCCCATACTTTATGATAGTTTTTCACCAACTCTTGCATGAGTAGTGTGTTATCTGTTATGTTTCTGTTGGACACAAAAGCAGATTGGTTCAAACTGACTAGTCCAGGAAACACTTTCTTTATTCTAGCACATAACACTTTAGAAGCACATTTATATATTACATTGCAACATGCAATTGGTCACCTTCATAGTGCTTAGACTACTAGTCTTAGGAATCAAACTTAGAACTGTACTGTTAAAGAATTTGATACCTTTCTGCTTATTTAGCATCTCTAAAACAGCTTCTGTCACACCTTTGCCCACAATAGTCCAATTCTTTTGGAAGAACTCTGTTGTATATCCATCAGGTCCAGGAGCCTTGTTTGGTTTAAATGTAAACATAGCCTCCTAGACCTCATGTGCACTCATAGGGGTTGCCAACATAGTCTTGTCCTCCAGTGAGATCTTCTTATTAATAATCTGAGCTAGTCTTGAGCTTGTGTGAAGATACACTGGTACAGGATTCCCAAGAAATTCAGAGAAATGTTTCACTGCAACCTGATGTACTGTTGTTGTTCCATTCACTTGAACCCCATCCTCATTTAGAATATATGTTATTCTATTCTGAGCTCTTTGCACAATCATTTTCTTATGAAAATAAGCAATATTACTGTCCTCAAGCTTTACATGTTTGATTCTTGCTTTTTGATAGTAAAAAGCCTCTTCCTCTTGACTTAGTTGGTAGTATTCTTTATGAGCTTCTTTCTCTTTTTGAATAACTGTGGGATCTTTACCTTGTATCAATTGAAACTGCAGCCCTTGTAATTCAGCAAATTTCCCCATGACTCTAGCAAATATATCACTATAAGCTGCCTTATTCAATCTTTTCAACTCAGGTTTTAATCTTTTCAGATTAGTTCTGAGCCTCATGCAAGCATCACCATTTCCTTCCTCCAGCCGTTGATTCTTCAATATATTCCCAAAGTCCTTGTGGTTCATCCAAAAGTTAAAGAATTTAAATGACCTTTTCCTTTTTTCTTGATCCTTAGATATTCTTATCATAAGAACTGCATGATCAGAAATTCCAGGGGCTTTTCCTTCTACACTTGTGTTGGGATATTGCTTCATCCATCCCTCATTTTGAAGTACTCTATCCAATTTGCACATAATCAAATCATTCTCTCTCTTATTGCACCATGTATAGACCAATCCTCTTATTGGTAAGTCCTCTAGATGTATATCATAAAGACATTTGTTGAAATCATCTATGTCCCTTTGATTGATGCCAGTCCCTCTATATTTATCTGTCTCATTTCTTATAACATTGAAATCACCTATTACCAGCCATGGCTGCTGTTCAATTCCATTTGTATCTTGGATTAACTGTTGCCAGAGTGCTTTCCTCTTATCCCCCTTGTTGTTTGCATATACACGTGTAATGAAAAAGTACATGTTATTTGCCTCTATTTTCCCAGTGATATGTTGACTAGATTTGCTTGTGGTCATGAAGGTGAGTTTCCTGCTGTCCTAGCCTAACCACATTCTTGAAACCTTTTTGTGATTCACACTATATTCAAATTCCCATCTTTTGCTCCATTTGTCTTTAATCTTTGGGATATTCTCCTCCCTGACTCTAGTTTCCAACAAATCAACTATTTTAACTTTATTGTTTTTCAGTAGTCTCCTCATTTCCCTTCGCTTCACAGAGCCATTAAGGCCTCTTATGTTCCAACTAGCAATTGTAGTAATTCTTTAGGAGTATTGCTTTTTTGTCTCCCTTTTTTTCTTTACCAACTGCATTGTTGAAGATGTTAGGCTATGCGTGTTTGCTTCAGGTGTTTGTAATGTATTTTCCATAGCTGCTACTTTATCCAGTATTTCCCTTTCTTCCAGAGTTTCCATTTCTGCTAAAACATCATAGGCATTTCCCACTGGTACTATTACATTTGCTATCTCTTGTCTAGGGCTACTCTTCTTTAAGGCAATTTCATTAGGCAATTTTGTTATTGGCTGACTTTTTGGTCTCCATTCTTTTTGTGGTTGCCTTTTCTTGTAACACTTAGCTACATCATGTCCATAAATGTTGCAATGTGCACATTTCACAAGCAGCCATTCATACTCCACCTTTTGATTCACCATCATCTCTCTTGGTCCCTTTAATGGAATTACTTCAGGTAGTGTACTGCTGTAACACCCCGAAATTTCTGGAGCATTAACCGATCAATCCATCCAATCCTTAATTGTCCAATTAATTCAGTACTACTAATGATAACCCAACAACATTCATATCAGAGCACTACAGTCCATCAACTAACTTAACAAACTGTCTCAAAACAGTGATAAAGTACTTAAATTATCAAATTACATAACGGTTCTCTAACAAGGCTCAAAAATAATAATGTAAAAACATAAACTACTTTAAAGTTCAAGCTCGTCCGTCCTGAAATCTTACTGACAGTTATTTCCTGCAGAAAGGAACAGAAAAAGGGAGTGAGCTTTCGAGAGCTCAGTAAGGTCGCTCAAAATTCAACGAAGAGTACAAACGATTATTTTTGGGAAAAGTTTATATCAGTGACAAAATGGAGAAAAGTATTCTCAATTCAAAATTCAATATTCAATAGATACACTTTCAATTACACTGAAGCAATGCGGAAAATATTGAACATGAGTATAATGCAAAGCCACAAAGGCAGTGCAGGGTAACACTTAGCAAAGCCACACAGGCAGTGCTCACTAACAATAAGGTTGCATATGCATATGAACACTAGCTAGACCCTTAGGGTACTAGCATCTCCTGACAATAACAGACCATCCTTATATCACCCCCGATACAGACCATCCTTATAACTCCTCAATACACTAACTCATGTCAATATTTAGAGTGCAATAATCGATAAAACAATGATAAATTCGATGCATAATGAGAAATAAATACACAGCATCGAAAAGAATTTCAATAAACATATAAGGCTCAAAGCGGGGTATTAATGGCAATCGATGCGATGTCATCACAAATATAAGTGAGTCCAATGAAAACGTCATTAACAATCTGGAAAGAATATTATGATATCAATAGATGAAATAGGGTTTCGAAAGAAATCCCTTACCTCAATCCAAGCGCTGAAGCTAAAGACGCTCTCAACCAAATTCCTCGAGATTAACCTAGGTTGGCAGAGTCATTTATCAGAACACTTATTCATACCACTACATTAAAATCTAAATATAATTATCTATAGCGTACTCATTTCTCTACCCGGACATGATGAAACTCGGAGCGGTTTCTCACACGGCCAACCTACCCCGAAGTTCGTCACACGTCCCGAGACTCAGAAATATCCCAAAAATGTTCTAATCGTTCTTTTAACATTATTTATAGCTTAATATAGCATATGGAATAAAAATATAATTTTTACCAGTAATTCTAGCATAGTCTCAGGTACTATAATATAAATTTTCACATTCTAATATTCACTATACACTATGCAAAGTCCTGTTAAGCTTAACGTTAAACTACACACACACACAGCACAACACAGCACTTTTTTCCTTACACGCCCAAACCCATTGTACAGCTACATGCACCCAGCTTTTGCACCTCTACCTGTATACACACACAAAACACATGCACACCCATGAGCACCCAGCTCAAACATGAGCTGCCTCTTGGCAGCATCACCATGCACGTACACATACCTTGCACATCTTCTCCCTCTCTTTATTTCTTTAACACACACACCAACTCACACCTGTACACCCATTTAATGAAGCACACCTGCTCTTCTTCCTTTGAACACACACCAACCCCACGCACTCAGCAACATAGCTGCAGCCCCTCTCTCTCTCTCCAAACTCACACAGCACCACGGCAGCCCCATGGCTGCTCTCTCTCTCTCTCTCTCTCTCTCTCTCATCTTCCACACTAACACCTCTAAACCCATTTCATTTCACTCTTGCTGGCACATATCACTCACACATATATACACAACTCACCCTCAAAAACCCATCTCTGCCTTACATTACATATCCACAGAATTTCCACCAAGAAGAGAGCGGCTACAATGGCCTTGATTTATCCCATCACTCTCACGACATCCTGAAACTTGCAAGCTGAAAAGCCTTCCCTTCCCTTCACTTCTTTCATGTACACCAACCATACCCCGTACACACTACACCCATGCCAGCCTCCTTTCTAGCACCCAACACGTAAAACACGCACACACACACCTGTAACACAATACACTAATTTGCATTCTCTTCTCCATTCACACACACATATATACACTACACAGATATTGCACTCATACACGCACCACCCATATTTGACCCACATGTTACACTACACCTTTACATCTTACATAAATACACACAGGTATATTCGCATCATCTCACAAGACACTGAAACTCCCACCGAAAAAGAAACGGCCACAGTGGCCTTGAGTCACATTCTATCACATATATAACGTCTATATATCACAGCCATACATACGAATAACTACCTGCGCCCATACGCACGGTCATGGCTTCTCATTCACGCAGGTTACATATCCTTTAACCGAAATTTCTGAAACAAAATAGAAGAAAAAAAAAACGAAAAGGAGCCTTACCGAAAAGCTTTGCCGGAAAAACTCTTCAATCTCTTCCTTTCCTCTTTCTCTCCGTATCTCTCTGAAGCTTTCTTTCTCTACTTCCTTCTCTCTCTAAATCTCTCTTTCTCAGCCGCAATTCCGAAGAAGAGAAGAACGGCTACCCTATGTTATAAGATATAAAACCCTAAATTGGACAACTACCAAAAAGCCCCTGAACTTCCGTTAGCCATTTTAATTGTACCTGCTACTTTCTCTTATTATAAATAGGTTCTAATTAACTTATATGCTATAGTTTTTGTGTTAGAAAAACTTTAATGGGCTTGTTAGATAACCCCGCTACACTAAAGTTCAACTAAGTCACTAAATAACAAGCACAAGGTAATTGTTACAATAATTTATGCATTAAGGAAATTTTACCTACGGATTATTACACTATATCGTTTGACCAAAACATCGCTATTAAGAAATTTCTAAAACGTCGCCAATAATTATGCCGCTACTGAAATTTTAATTTGTCACTACAAGGAAAAATATTTCAAATGCTAAAAATGTAATTTTTGTCGCTAATTATACCTATTTAAATTTATTAAGCGTATTTTAAGGTTTTGGGGTATTTCAACTGCTAACCTCCATCTCTACGCACACCCTAGCATAGCCTAATCTCTCTCTATTGGCTGTCATTTGGTCCATAGACAGAGGTTTCCCCACTGAACTTGCTATTTTACTGATCATCTTGGCTGACCAAAATTGGAGAGGACAGTTGGGTAGTTTGATCCAAACAGGAACAACATTAACACCCTATTTTTCCAAATCCATATTTTCATTCCATTGTTTCACAATTATTGGTTTACTATCAAAGAACCATGGTCCCTTTTCTTGGATCATATGCTTTATTGCAGGATCATCAAACCTAATTAGAAACATACCTTGTTTTAACAAGTTGCATGATATTGTGCCAAATTGACTCCACTTCCTTTGCAAGAAACCTTTCATCACATGTAATGGTGGTCGAGCCCCAAGAACATACACGATTACTGAATTTTCCCATTTTTTTCTTTTCCTCTTCAATGTCTTCTGCAGTGTACTCCACCCCATTCAATCCATTAATTTTTTGTGGAGGGATGTATTCCAACCCATTTTCTTTTGCATAATCACGGTTAGCTTTTACCATCGACGCATATGAATTTTTCAGCCCTGATTTTTCCTACTCTGGAGTGATTTTTGCTTCTTCATGATTTTCCTTGCTCTTCAGGGGTAATGGCGGAAACTCCATTTCCTTCCCCGCTTCGAATTTTTTTAAAATCCTTTGAGATTGACTTAGATCCATCGTTAGATTTACCTGTGCCTGAGATTCACGCGCCTGCACCGCATCGTCTTCGCCATCATTCAATGCAATTTCTACCCGATTATTGTTTTCCTCAATCTCTGTCTGATTCTCTTTGTTCATCAATCCTTTCTTTAACTCCCCATTTTCCTGTCTTAATGACTCAATCTGGGCTTTTAATTTCCCAATCATCTCTTGCATCTTTATTGCTTCTTCAGTAATGATACCTGGTCGGAACTCTTGGACATCTTTAAATTGCTCAGATCCCATTGTTATGGTTTTGGTGTAATTTCTTGGGACATACATCCCTAAGGTGTTATTCACATGAGTTTTTTCCCATTCTTCTCCAATAAATTCCTCCGCATAGGCATCCTTGATTGGCCCCCTCAGCCTTGTTGATCTTCTTGATGTCACTAGATTTGTTGTCGGCATTTTGGTCGGAGGTATAACGGCCAGCGGCCACCGTTTTCAATTTCCCCAAATTTGTAGAGAGATGTTGGTCTTTCTCACTCTAAAATAGTTTTTTATCGGGCCAACTACTTTTTACCTTCCCAAGGCAAATTTGAAATCTTTGGAAAATTGTAACTACCAAACACAAAATGTCTTTCATCCTCAAATCTAAACCAAAAATTAGTCTTTGTTGAACACTAAAGCATACGTTAATCAACCTGTTAGAATATCGATTAGTGGATATTGGCGATGGGGTGGGAAAAATGGCCGACAGAATAGGAAGTCAAAGGGAATCTGGTGTACGATAAGTCGTCTGAACCCAACAGCCAACAATTATGGCTAATTTCAACCTTAAAACTTTAAAACCTTAACTTGTTGTTACATGTTTTTACGGTAATCATAATCCGAACTTGCACTGTGTAAATTTTTCGTATTTGCAAAGTGAATGGAAGAACATGCTATGTATTTTGAAAGTGTTGCCCCAGATTAATAATATGCTTTTTATCTTGGCTCAATGATTCATTGTCTAGTAGAATAATATGGTCCGCTTTTTCTTGTTGATCGTGCAGACCCGAATGGTACATTGTTCACTCTGAGAATCAACCATGGGGGGAAATTTAAAAATATTCTACAGAAAGTTTATCACCCATGTCATACTAAATCTGTAACGCCCCAATTTTAGAGGTGCTCAAAATATTACTGGTTGGTTGAGAGAAAAATGATGATGATGATTTTAAGTGACAATTGGGATTGATATTATCGTGCTTGTTGGGTGTCATCATGCAATTATGACACCTCGTGCTTATTGAGGAGTCAGTGTTGATTACTTCTTTGATCGACACCTCGTGCTACCTATCATCTTTTTCTTGTGACGTGTCAACATAGTATTGCGACACGTCGTGCTTCGAGTCTTGTCGTGCTTCTTAGGTGGCACAACCTTGTCACGCCACGTCGTGCTTCGACCCTCGTCGTACTTTCCTTAGCCTTGTCATGGTTGCTAGGTGGCAGGACCTTGTATCGCCACCTCGTGCTTCCAGCCTCGTCGTGCTTTGCTTAGCCTTGTTGTGCTTGTTAGGTGGTACAGTCTTGTTTTGCCACCTCGTGTTTCTATCCACCTCGTGCTTCCTAGAAATTTCTATAAATAGGCCTTTGATCTTTTCAAATTACTTTAAGTTATCTTTGACAACTAAAGAGTGAGTGAGAGAAGAAGATTAGCCGCAATTATGAAAAAAGAATCATATGGCCATATTGGGAAATTTTGTTTAAGTGGATTCTTCGTGATTTAGGTAAGGGGAATTCCATATTACTATTATTTTATGCCACGTGGTTATTTATTTCTCAACGTTCGTAGTACTTCTAAACAATGTTGTCCTGAAATCTTGCTTAAGTGCTTTGTTTTAAATATTGATAAACATCCTATTTTTGAAATATGTTTGCGGGACGTGGCTTAAGTACTTTTGATCAATGACAGTGCTCCAGTGATTTGTCTATGTGCATAGTATGTTATGATACAGCTGAGCTTTGGCGGATCCCTTTGAGGATACCAGAAGCAAGATGCTGAAGTGGTATCTTTGATATGCAGCTTGGATATTGAATTGATTTACTAATTTTTCGGGGTACTAAGCCATGGTTGTCTTGACGGTTTGACTGTCAAATATATTGACTGATGTTGAATTGTTTAGCGTGTTTGATTCTGATCCTATGGTGCTATGATTATTCCACTTACTGGGCTACCCGGCTCACCCCCCATAATTTACCCTTCTAGTGCAGATGATTAATTAGATGAGCACATGCAAGCGGGGATGTGAGCGGGACTTGCAGTTTTAGAAATATTTGTAACCTATTTCTAGGGCTTGTAATCTGATGGGATACTGTTGTAATTGTATTGATGATATTAAATTAAATGATTGGCGACTTGGGTCGTCACAAAATCTGTGAATTTCTGTGACATTGATATTTTTAGTATGAGTCAATTTAGAAAAAATTGTGATGGTTTAGGGCTAATGGGTTACATAGATATGTTCTATTTAGTTCCAAGGAAGAGGTTGGAGGAAGGACTAGTTAAGATAGAGGGTGACAATTCATTTGTGCAAATGTGGGAGCCCATGACTGAACATGGGGTCTTTGACATATATATTATCCAATTAACAGTAGATGAAGTGGTTTGTAGGGAACAGTTTGAAGTTGGGTGGCTTCGGAATTGGCCTAAGCAGAAAATTGGCATTGTTATAGAGGAATTAGATGAACACGGTAATGTGGTTCAACCTGAAGTTGGCCTAGAGCTTGCTTTATACCAACCTACCATTACACCCCAAAACACTTAAGAACAGTTGACTGTGGGGGCATTAGAATATGTATCAAGGGGAACTGACACTGTAAAAGAAGGGGCTGAAGATGTAAGCTCTAGTCAGTGTGTAGATGCACAGTATAATGAAAGTGCTGAACATGTTGCTGGTAGTGAAAGGGTGACTGCATAGTATAATGAAGGGGCTAAACATGTTGCCGGTAGTAAGGGGTGATTGCACAGTATAATGAAGGGGCTGAACATGTTTCTGGTAGTGAGAGTGTGAATGCACAACATAATAAAGGGGCTGACCATGCTGATACTACTGAAGGTGTACCTGCAGAATACAATTAAGGGGATGCAAGTGCTGCTCATGGTGAGGGTGTAACTGCAAGTGAAGAAGCAAGTGAGTGATTTTACTAGTACAGATGAATTAGGTATGGATAGCTCTAGTGAATGGGATACTGATAGTGATAGGTTAGACCTTGAAGAAAACTATGATAGTGACTATGAGGGAACAATTGATGAAAGCTTAAAAAGTGGTGAGCCTGGGAAGTATGGGGAAAGTGCTGGGTTGCAAAAATAGGGCAAATGGAAAGAACCAATGGGTGAGGGGGCTAAATCCAAGGGCAAATGGAAAGAACCAATGGGTGAGGGGGCTAAATCCAAGGGCAAGTGCAAAAGGGAAAAAGGTAATGACTGAGGGAGGTAAATATAAGAGCAAAGGGAAAGAGCCAATGCTTGATGTAAATACTGAAGATATTCATGAGTGGTTTGACTCTGGCTCTGATAATGAAAGAGCACCAAACTACGCTAAGTTTAACCCTAAAACTCACCTGAGGACTTCTCTAAAAATAAAAAATGGAAACGAAAACTGAAACTGAAAGTAAACGATTGCGCGCCCAACGAAAACAAAGAAAAACTTTTATTAATACTGAAGATGTTTACACAGCACAACATTTCCAACTATGAAAATTAAATCCCTATCGATAGATAGGAAGAGTTTCTAAACATGAAGGAAAGAAAAAGACTTGAAAAAGTCTTGATTTGTCTCGTTGATTGATGATGATGATCCCTGCTCCTTCTTTGACCCACCATTTATACTAGAGACTTTGTAAAAAATAACTACCATAACAAGATAAACTACACACTTAAAGATAAACTACACACTCAGGAAATAACTACCCACTAATAAGTAACCATAGGGACATATTTTCGGAAGTTGATTTCTTCCTCCTTATGTTTGTATCTTTCCTTATCTCTTCAGAAATAATAATAAAAATTCGATATCATTTAATGGCATTTAATTAAAGTAAAGTTATTAGTGAAAAATAATTTGTTGGTGCAAACATTGAATACTTGAAAATTGCGAAGAGTCATATATTTTCAAAGGGAAAATATATTTTTTTACTATTAATAGACTTGCACCATTCAATAAAAGTATTTTTTACTATCGATTAGCCATTGATTGGCTTTAGCTGCACCAAGACAACATTGGAGTGTATTAAATGAAAATATTTATTCACCATCGATAGCATTGCACTCTTCAAAATGGAAGCATTTTTTTTACTATCAATAGGCTTTCACAGTTGATAGCATTTCACTATCGATAGCCATGTATTTTTTCCCATCGGTAGCATTACACTCTTCAAAGTGGAAGCATTTTTCATATCGATAGCATTACATTTGTCACTACCAATAAGTAATCTATTGGCTTAAACTGTATCATCTTGATTTTGTAAGACAATATTTTCTATCGATAGGCTTGCACTCTTCGAAGTGAAAGCATTTTCACTATCGATAGCCATAATTTTAACATCGATAGCCATTCACTATTGACAGTCTTGCATTTTTTCACAATTGATAAGCCATATATTGGCTTAAAGTGTACCATCTTAATTTTGCAAGATAATATTCACTATCGATACAACAGTCGCAATCGATAGGCTTGCACTCTTCATAGTGAAAGCATTTTCACTATCGATAGGCATATGCTCTTTAAAGTTTTCACTATTGGTAGCCACACGCTCTTCAAAGCGAACACATTTTCACTATCAATAAGCCATATATTGGCTTAAACTACACCATCTTGATTTTTCAAGGTAATATTCACTATTGAGCAGATGCAATCGATAGGCTTGCACTCTTCAAAATGAAAGTACTTTTTACTATTGATAGCCATACATTCTTTATAGTGAAAGCATTTTTACTATCGATAGCCTTTTCCTATCAGTAGACTTTCTCTATCGATAGACTTTTCAAAGTGAAAACATTTTCACTATTGATTAGCCATCAATTGACTGCAACTTGTCTTGTTTTTGCATACACCATATCAAAATAACATTAATGAAGTGTCTTAAGACTTGTAAGACACTTTTTCTTGCATTTCTCACTATTGATAGCCTTTTCCTATCGATAGACTTTTCTATATCGATAGCCTTGCATTTTTCTAACATAAAATCTAGAGAAACGCTACTAAATTCTAGTAATCAATCATTGCACATCTACTAGTTTTTTATGTGACCCACATAACCAATGTAAGAATTAGTTTCCAAAGTCTATAAGATAGAGTGGGATCGACAAATTTTTGCACTTTAGTGAGATTTACAACACTAAAATGCTCGAATTCACCAATAGCAAAGTACTTGACAGTGATTTTTGAACACTAGTCATTTTCATCTTTCATTGAACAAGCTTTTCTCCTTGTTGATGAAAGGGGTTGCCATAAAAGGGCTGCAAACTTTATCATTATTGACATTATATGCAACCATTTTTGGAACTGCCATCACAAATTTCAATATAGGAGATTGTTGTATGCTCTTAATAGTAGATGGCACACATTCTTGCCCCCCAGTCATATTATCCTGTGCTTTTTTTTTTTTCACAAAGAATAAATCATTCAACTGTTTTGCCATTTTTGGCACCATGTCGCTTTTACGAACATTACTTACACCATTTTTGGTGTAGGTTTTAGCCAGTAGTGTTAATGAATTCAAATGATGTCCCACAACACGCATTTTTCATGCAATTCATCGAATAACTCACTTGAATTGCCTGGAGATAACATTTGAAGTTGGCCATTATGAAACGACTCTTGTGGATAGGTATTCATGTTATTTTTAGTAACCATGAATTGGTTGTATCTATCTTCAAAATATTGTCTTGTCTCAGCCATGTTTGGTACCATTTCATTTGCATTAGTCAAAGAGTGACTATTGGCTTGTAACTTTTTAACCTCAACAAGCGTGGAAAGGAATAATTCCACTTCCTTCCTCATCCACCTTACTCTATGAATTAAAGCCCAACATTCTTTTTAATCATCCAGTACATCTTCTAAAAAAGATGGATGATCTACTCCCATCAAGGTTTTAACACAGTTTTCAAACCTTTGTAATTTATTACAGGTTTCTACTAAAATTCTTGGTAGAATGGCCTGGACATGGTTTGCATCAATGCAATCCATTAGATCTGTTACACCCCGAAGCTCCGTCGCCCCGAACTCCCGGAACATTAACCTACTATATCACGTCAAACCTGTCAAATCCTATTCACTAACACATACTTCAAAGCATTTAATCCAATATCAATTCAAATTCTTCAAATACAAGATTACAAAACTGCTTGGACGTAAACTATTAAAACCTAGGTTCTTTACAAACTTGAGTCCTATTAGGACAAGTTGACAGTACCGATGCGGGGGTCTCACTACATACTTCGCCAAATTGCCTGAGGCCTACGCCTTTTTGAATCCAATCGACAGTAGTGGTAGGCTCACCGAAATGTCACACAGATTCTAATCCTCATTCCCTAACATGCTACAGCTGATCATCACCTACAGCAGGAAGTCAGACGAGGGGTGAGCTTTTGAGAGGTCAGTAAGGTCATACAAGGACTACCAAAAGAATTACAAAATGATTTCAAAGAATCCAACCGACAACGACTTCCAAAATGATCCAAAATTCATCATAAATAGATACGAAAGTAAACAATAACAATCATGACGGGTTTTAAAACGATCAATAAAAGATCATTTTCAAAGTCATCATTCCAAAATACAATGATGGTTTTCCAAAGGATTTCAAAACAAGTACAAACCATTTGAGACAATCCTTTCCAGTTATTTCTATAACAGTCACGGTAAGATACAATGTCAATAAATTCAAAGATGTTGATCATGGGCGGTCGCGATGCCATTCAGGCAAAGCCAGTATGGTGTATACATGCATGATGCACCAGAATAACTAGTCCCACTGGGTACTAGCCTGCGTTCCAAGCATGATTCAAACCAGCCTTATAATGCATCCCCATAGCACGGTTTCCCAGGTCATCACTAAATCAACAATATCAATGAACATTAACATAAACTCAAATCACCGAAATCAATTCGGGTTTCAATAACAATAAACATACTGATATAAGTCATCATTCGAAATTCGAGAATAACCACAAACAAACAGCATTAACGATTACGAACGGTTATCAAATTTAGGCAACAATTATGGAATGTGTCCAGCATGCAATAACAGGCGAGCATCGATAAGATTTCTAAATAATTGATTTAGGTTCAATATTGGGATTTTCTGGGCAGTAACATGCTGATATCAGTACATAATTCAGTTTCGACATTGTCATAAGTAAATCTAAGGAGTACTTACGAGTACGAGTTATCGAAATAAGGATTCGGATGAAAGTCCTTACCCATGGTTTAGATAAAAACTCTTACCTGGATCAGAAGTTAAGCTATTTAACCGGAAAGTCTGTTACTTTAACCTAAACGGAACAATTCAATTATTAGTATACAATATAGACTATGATATTATGAATCAATACAGACTCACGCATACTCTCAAAATAAACCCCCCCTCACTTGGTACGTAAAATTATAAAAACGCTCATCTCAGACTTAAATCACCAAAAGGGCCTGTCCGTGAGCAAAACCGCTAAAAATGACATTACTATATGTGAATTTACTCAAAATACCTTTTATAGGTAAAATACCCCCCTCCGAGTGGTAAATTACCAAACTACCCCTGGGGTATTCGGCACCAAAAAAATCTCAAAACACCATTTTTAGCATCGTGAAGTCATTTTTGGGCTAAAAAGTGTTTTAAAAATTTTGCCCGAAAATCCCGAAACGGTGTCTAGACCGAGAGCCAAAAGTCGATTTGGCTAAAATGGCACGAAATTTTAGAAAATGAAACACCTCAGAAAATAAGGTTTTCTTAGAATTTCCATATTAAAATAACTTAGTTTGATATGCTAAATAAATCACTAGTTCTTTTTAATCGATGCCCTAATTTACCGTCCTTCACAGACACCAAAAAATCACGAAAAATCTCAGAGCATACGTCTCGTAAAAATATTGGGGGTTATTGTTTTGGAATTTGTCAAATTTTAATCTCTACTATTTATAAATATTAGTATAAAACTGCCTAAAAAGAATCCCTATCTTTAGTGACAAAACCAACACTATTCACATTATTTTTTTATGAAAGTCCTTTATTCCATATATCCACAAACCCTTTACACTGATATTATATGTTTATTATCACATATCTATACAATGTAATTTACATTTGTATCATCCCATTCATGGCTAGGCTATCTTCCTTCTCCCAGCGGTTACATGTCAAGCCCTTACGCAAGGCACAACTCTATGTTCTGTGTGTTGTCAGCTATGTGTCCCCAACTTTTCACCCCATACTGAATCCATTTTTTCATTACATAGAAACAACTTTCTGGGAATGCTTGTTTTCTCTCAAATATTATAACATTTATCTCCCTCCATATACCATACACTGCAATACTGAAAGCCAGTTTTCTGAGCTTAGCCCTGAAGCTTTTTCCTCTGCAAAATAAGGCCACCTTCTGTATATTTTGACTCTAACTATGTTGGGGTTCAGGAATCCAGTCCTTTCACAGACCATCCTCCATACAGTTTTAGAATATGGGCACTGAATAAAAAGATGGTCACTAGTTTCCTGTTGTATAGAACATAGACTGCATAAATCATTCTACTCCAGGTTCCATTTCTTCAATCTATCCTTGGTTCTTAGCCCCCCTTTATATAATAGCCAGCAAATCAGTGAACATCTTGGAATATGTCCATTAAACCACAAAATTTTTGCCCAAGCTACAGCATTTGATTTAGTTCTCATAGCATTCCATGCACTATTAACTGTGAATTTGCCACTTGGATGGCAGTCCCATAGTATCTGATCTTGTAAATGGTTTGAAGGTATTTCCATTGTACTGATTGCACTATTCAATTCCTTCAAAGCCAGTGATCTACTAGGTGGAAGCCTCCATCTATTATCCTCAATTATATCAGCTACCTTTGCATCCAATGGCATACTAGAATCATACACAATTCTTGGACCAAAATGAGTAATAATACTCTCACCATTTGACCATATGTCCAACCATAGCCAGGTGATCAAGCCATTTCCTACTTTATAAGTACACATGTGTTGCATTTGATTCCTTAATTTTAGAATCTTACACCAAGTCCAAGATAGGGTAGATGGTGGTTTGAATGACCATAAGCGTCTATTTTTTTATTATATACATGTGCCACCACTTTACCCATATAAAGTCCTTTTTGTATGCCAAGTCCCACTAATGCTTGCAAATGGCTGCCTTATTCCATTCCTCTAGTCTCTTTATCCCCAATCCACCCTCTTTCTTTGGTAAGCATAATTAGCACCATAGCATTTCACATCTTCCCTATGCCAAATGAAGGATCTTATTTTACCTTCTATCTGCTTTATAATTTTCTTTGGGAGGACAAATATGCTACACCAATACACTTGCATACTTAGAAGCACTGATGTGGCCAACTGTACTCTTCCAGCATATGACAAAAAATTGGTTGTCCAGCTTGAGATTCTTTTTGTCACTCTGTCAACCAATACCCTACAATCCCTGTATTGCAGCTTTATAGAGATAAGGGGACCCCTAGGTAAGTTACTGGAAAAACTCCAAGTGAAATACCCATTATTCCAGATAGGGACTGGGCAGTCTGTTTATTTACCCTAACAACGTACCTGGCACTTTACTTAGGTTTGGAGCCAATCCAGATAGTTGCTCAAATTCAGTAAGGCCAGCCTTCAACAGTTGCAAGGTAGAATGATTAGCTTGTGCTAGTAAAAATAGATCATCTGCAAAACACAAGTGGTTGATATGCAGCTCCTTGCATTTAGGATGGTAGAGAAACTTAGTTTGATTGGCATAATAATCCATGATGCTTGAAAAGGTCTCCATGACCAACAGAAACAAATAAAAGGATATGGGATCCCCTTGTCTTAATCCCTTGCCTGCAGCAAAGTAACCCTCCATGCACCCATTCAAATTGATTGAGAACATGCAGTGGTTACACATCTCATTATCCATTCTATGGATTTTGGTGGAAACAACATTACCTTCGTGATTGTGTGTAAAAAGTCCCAGCCAACAGAGTCATAAACCTTCTGCAAGTTTATCTTCATAACACATCTTGGGGTCCCAGCAGTCTTGTGATAGTTTTTAACCAACTCTTGCATAAACAAGATGTTATCTGCAATATTCCTTCCAGCTATAAATGTAGATTGCCTTTTATTAATAAGCTGAGGTAGGATCTTCTTTATTCTGTCACATAAGATCTTTGAGATGCATTTGTATAGGACATTACAGCAGACTATAGGCCTAAAATCCTTCATAGTCTGTAGGCATGTTACTTTGGGGATTAATGTAAGTGCAATATTGTTAAACAACTGAACTCCCTTGCCCTTGTTGAATATTTCAAGAATAGCTGCAGTCATATCTTTTTGCACAACGTCCCAATTTGCTCGGAAGAATTCAGATGTAAAACCATCTGGCCCAGGGGCTTTGTTAGCTTTTAGGGACAATATAGCTATTTGAATATCTTCTTCAGTCACAGGGGCCTCTAGCATTCTTTGATCATGTACTGGAACCTTATTTCTGATAATTTCCTCCAGTCTTTCTTGTGTAGATTGCATATATTGTACTGGTGTGCCCAAGAACTTAGAGAAATACTGGATTGCCACTTGATGTACCTCCTTTGCACCTGTAATTTGTGTGCCATTCTCATCCTTTATTGCCAAAATCTTATTGTTGACTCTATTCACTTACATTCTTTTATGAAAGTATGCAGTATTTTGATCCCCCAACTTAATCTCCTTAACTCTACTATTCACATTATTACACCTGCTATTTCACCTAAACTACACACACTTCTCCATCTTCTAGAATTCGACACACACACACCCACCCACCTACATACACACCCACTCCTGCACACACACTGTACACACACTCCCAATCACGAATACACATACATACAACTAAATCACCACTAATCTACATATAACACACTTCTAAACACACAATTACACACACCCAAAGCACCAACACACTCAGTCACATAAACCCACACTCATTGTCATACACATCTACACACACTGCGCACACCTAATTCACCCACACCTACCCTCGGTCACACACATACACAGATTAAACACACACCAACACACATTAACCCACATAGTATACCTATATACACACAAATTATAACCCACAGACACTAAGCATACACTCACTATTTTTTCTTCATCTCCCCCCCCCCCCTGCCGAGCTCTACCCGCGACCGTTAGCCCCTACACCCTCACATAAACTCACCATCCTTCCATATTACAATCATATACATACATAAAGTCCCATTTCCCTCCCATAAATCCACACACTACAAGAAATTGCTCCTTTAGTGACCGTAATCGGCGGTCGCTAAATGGGGGAATGTGGTCTCTAAAACAGTCGCTAGAGGTCCGGTCGCTAAATTTTAGCGACCGCATTTACTAATCGGTCGCTAATTTAATTAGCGACCGCGTTGACCAAATTTAGCGACTGTTTTTGCAGTCACTAAATATTTTTATAATTTAAATTATTCTCTATTTAGCGACTGATTTCTCCAATTTAGCGACCGCGCCCTGCGATCGCTAAACTTTTTTTATTTTAAATTTATTTTTCTTTAGCGACCGCGGTGTATAACTTAGCAACCGCAAGGCCCGGTCTCTAATTTTTTTTTTCAATTTTAAAATATTTTTTTAGCGACCGCTTTGTTATGTTTAGCGACTGCGATGCGCAGTCGCTAAACCTGGGCTTTGCTAAAAAAAAATTAGGCTTGTTTTGTCCAAAACCTGTCCAAAACAAAGTCAACCTATCCAAAACCAATTTAACAACCTGTCTCAAAATCGATTCAACCTATCCAAAACCAATTCAACAGCCGGTCCAAAAACCAATTCAACCTATCAACGCATTCATTCAAATAACTTATCCAAAACCTATCTAATGTACACAATAAGACACAAGTATCGCATTCATTTGAATACGTCAATTGCAAAGCATCATCAAAATATAAACATATGCATTAAAATCAAGTATATGAACCAAAATTAGAAAAATGAGTCAAGTATATGAACTCAAAGCTACACAAGTACAATCAATACATAATACCCCAATCACTATCACTAGCCGGCAGACCGACCAACGCCGTCATCATCTTCTTCATCCCTTGTTGAAGGCACGTTTGATCCAACAATGTCCTCACCGCCCTGAGAATCACCGGCACTAGGCACAATATCGCTCTCCACGAAGCCATACAAATGATTCAACATAATATATACAAATCAAGATCACAGATTAAATGACCACAATACATAACTACTTGAGAAAATTGGTGTGACACCTCAACCCAGGTGACATCACCAGGCTGAGTTATCGATCATAATCACATTCAAAACCTTGTGCTGAATACAGAACAACTATATACTCATACTCATACATCATTAATAGACGCTCCAAAATGCGTCCTTAAAAAAAATTCTTGCAAACATATATCGTACCGTAGCAGAAAACTTTCAGGTCTTTAAACAACATGAATGTTTACAACCTAATATACGACTGTAGTCGTAGAACTCTTATCAACCTATCTCGTAACTCAATCTTTATCCCACCATTTCTAGCTGGTCTTACCTCACACAACTGATCCCCTTGCTCAATTTTTCTAACTTGTTTCTTTTTTCCTTTTTAGAAGGTTCACCTTGATCAACCTTATAGCCTGCACAATACAGCATAAGGAATGAGCGCAATTCGCCCAGTAAAGACAACACGAGGAGTATCGTGTGCATATGATTCAAGAGACTCGGAAAAAATAATAATCATCTCAATGATAGAAATGAATCAAGAGTTCCAATAAATTTTTGACATCAGCATAATTGCCAAACGATAATGTTTCTTTCGTTAGACTAAGCGGCTTTAAGGCCCAACAAAACAGCATTACTGCCACCTCCTCATGGACTGGACTAACTGACTGACTGACTATGCAAGTGAACCCAAAATCCAAGGTCGTAAAGATAAACATCATTGAAATACAAATCATTAAAATCGTCAACATCAAAAGATAATCAAATGCAATGCACATGGACACGACGGACAGGACTCGACCAGATATGACAGACTCTGCTCGAGCGACATTCATCCTCTTTGGCCAGTGATCATAATTCATAGGCCATCCTCCTCATATTGATGTCCCATTTTACAGGATATTTATCTCAGTCTCAAATAAATAAAAGAGACATTGTCAACAAGCAGGGAACTCATTTAGAGTGCTTTCCCTAACCACCTTACAACCAAGCAGCATGACTTCTTCAACGGGGCGGACTAAGGAAAAATTTATTTCACCTTACGTCTTCAACAACACAGCTCAACAAGGAATACCGGATCAAGAGATCAACCGATGTTCAAACGTAACAACAAGAGTTCAATGTAACGTCATCAACATGGCGGACTTGGGAGAAGATTACCGCAGGCCCTCAACAACGTTCTTACATAAGAGAAATGCCGACTACCAATAAGCGCCGACATTTCACAACAACACGCAACAACCTCAACATCGCCATCAACGATAGGGCGGACTCGGGAGAAGTTTGCCACAAGTCCTCAATAGTTTTCTCAGAGAGAAGAGACAATGGCTATATATAATTACCGGCATCTCACAACCACCACACAACAACCCCTACACGATATCATCATCAACTTCAGGTATGTTAATCGAATCGAATCATAGTATACTAGGACACGCATCGTCCTCATTAAATTCTATCAACATGGTGGACTAAGGGAATTATTCTACCCTAAGTCCTCAACAACACAATTCAAATATACGTATACCGGTCACAATGACTACCGGTGTCAACCCATAACAGCAAGAGTCCAACATAAACATCATCAACATAGTATGTTAATCAAAACAATGAATTAGCATAATATAACCGTATTGTCCTTACCTGATTGACTTATAGCCGAAGTAACTCGCAATCTCTGATCGCAACGACCTGCATCACCTAGTCAAATCATATCCTGCTCGTTAGTCATCATTCAACATATACGCACTCCTTATTCTACCCCTTCCTATTTAATCGTTTATAGCGTCTTATGACAACTTGTTAATCTAGTTCAATAACTGGATCCTTAACCTAGCATACCAACGCATTAGCAATGGTCACTATCTCATTATTTCAACATATTAACACCATTCCTCACTTCCCACCGCTCCGAACGCTGAATTATATATGTTTCTTAAAATTTGGCGTCAACATGGCAAAGTACCAAATCCCCCTGATGGCCCCTACACCCCCAACACCCCATTACCACTTTAAAATTTACTTTTCAGGTGTTTTACAACCTTTCCCGGACTAAAAAGTCATTTGAAAAACTTTACTGGGAAAATTACCAAAATGCCCCCTGAGGGTTCCCGGCATCAGAAAAATCTCAAAATTACTTTAAAACGCTATTTTTAGCCTCCTGAATTCATTCTTGAGCTAAAAAGAATTTTAGAAATTTTTTGCCAAAAAATCCTGAACCGGTGTCCAGACCGAGCGCTTAAAAGCCCGTTCAGCCAAAAAATAGCTAACAACTTCAGAATTACCCAAAATCTTGGGAAATGAAACTTCCCAACATCCTAGGGTTCTCGTAAAGTTTTTGCGTGCAACCACGCTCATTTGATATTTTAAATTTCACTGCAAAGTTTTAAAGTTCCCGTATCGGTTAACCCCCTTCCTGACCTCGAAAAAATTTGAAAATTTTCCACAATGTTGGTCTCCTAAAAATAACTATGGTCTCTTTTTTGTACTTTGGCTAAATCTGAGCTTAAATATTTTTAAAAAATCTAATTTTAAAATTTTTGCTTAATTTTCACTTTTAGTGACAAAAACAATCAATATTCACATCAATACACACACTACTTTACCTTCACGCACACACACTCATCTTCTTCCTCCTTCAATCAGCAGCATCCTGGGTACACTCCTCTAACAATCACGCATGAACTTCTCACAAATTCATCTTAGATCACTTAAACACATTATAAGATACCTAATTCATGCCCTAAACTCATTTTCATACATCAATTTCGCACAATTAAACCAATTGAATCCAAACCCATGAACCAAATTGAAGAACACACACTAAAACACACTGAAACACCGCCCCACGCACATTGAAATCAAGCCCAATTCAATACCCTAATTCCAACAAGAATTCATCCCAAATTCTCAATTTCCAATCAAATTCGTATATAACCGAATATTTAGAGAGACATATACATCTTTATGTACCATATTCTCAAACGAATTCAATCAATTTCCACACTTTTGGGTTCAAGATCTGTTGCCGAGGAAAGATGGTTCGCGTGCCACGTGAGGTGCCACAAAGGATGCAGTCTGCGTTGGCTTCCAAGTAGACAAAGTGGGAGACAGCAAGGATGGAGTAAGGGCTGAGAGCAAGGCTCCCCAGACAGGTCGCGAGGGCTGGCAGCGCCGCGCAGGCAGGGTGACGACGAACAGGGCTAGCGGTCGACAGTCCGTGTCAAAGGTGCAGCGTCAAGAGTTCGATGTCAGGGGTCCAAATGTGCTTCTCTCACTAGAACTCCAGAGAGAATGGGTTTTAGAGAGAGAAAGTGAAATGTGGAAATGAGGGAGAAGTCCTTGAATAAGCTCCAAAGTCCACTATATATAGGCACAAATATGCGCGTGTCATCAGCCGACACGTGTCGTCCTCTGGGAGTGACACGTCGCCGTAGGGGGTCCCGCAGTCTTGATTGTCCGTCGAATTGCCGGTCCCCGAGTTCGTGTCGTCCTGCCCTTGCAGCGTCCCTCTGCCTGTCTGAGGAGACTGACCACACTGCGGTAGCATGGTCAGAGTAGCCCGTTGCCCCAGCCTCCAGTCCAAGCCCTTACTGAATCCCACGAGATGCGTCAAGAGACGCGCGGAGATCCTGACAGCGGCGAAGGTTGCCCCTGTAGCCAACTGCCAGGCGGACTAGGCGCGATGCCCTCCGAGGACCTGCTCCTGTCCCGGAGTGACCCGGGGTCATTGCCCTGGCAGTGCCGATGATCAATGATAACATGAGCGCACATGCTCACAGCTTGATACTCAGAGTCCGTGGCGAGGGGTCCTCGTGCCGGAGCACTACGAGCGGAGCCCCCCGTGAGTTCGTCGGGTGATTGTGCCGGCGATGGCCTTAGGGTTGTAAGCCCATCCTTGTTGCGAAGGCCGGAGCCTCCGGTTGATTGTGCTGGCGAGGGCCGGAGCTCGTCGGTTGATTGTGCTGGCGAGGGCCGGAGCTCGTCGGTTGATTGTGCTGGCGAAGCCCCCGGTTGATTGTGCCGGCGAGGGCTTCATGGTTGCAGGCCCGTCCCGCCGGGATGGCTATAAGCTTGAAAGCCCATCCCGGATGCGAAGGCCGGAGCCCCGTCGCTTTGATTGAGCCGGCGAGGGCTTCATGGTTCCGAGTTTAATTGAGCCGGCGAGGGCGGCATGGTAGCGAGCCCGTCCCGCCGCGAGGGCCGGAGCCCCGTCAGTTTGATTGAGTCGGCAACAGAGCGTCGCGCTACTGAAGATGGCGGGTGAGTGTTGTTTGGAGCGAGAAGTCAGTGCCACTCGGCAAGTTCCCCCTTCGCAGGGCAATGGAGGCCGACCCCCTTGGGGTGGCCGACCCCCTTGGGGTGGCACACTTTCGATCACCGTCTGGATGCTCGAGGCGCGGAGCACCTTGACCGAGCAATCTTGTTGGGCGATGTTGACCGGCAAAGGGGGGACGTGTCGTGCCCCTAGGGTCTCTTAGCCGGGTGCGGTCCAGAATAGGTTGTGAACAAGATCATTTCCCGTCGGGGGTCGAATTCAACTTTTTTGCTCTTTCTTTCCTTCCCCTCCTTCTTCGTCCTCCTTTGTCCCTTTCTTTCCTTCTCTTTTTCCTTCCTTCTCGTGGCTGCTACTGTGCACGTTTTCAGCTGTTCTTCACTTCTTCTTATTTCTGTTTTCCTCCCCAAAACTTTTCTTGATAATTTTTCTCCTCATAATCTTATCCCAATACTAATTCCTAACCATGACTCAGATTGTAGCAAGCAGGAGGTGGCCATCGTGCATGGCCTATTTTCATCATGTTATGACACATTTTGCAAAGTTTCAAATTTTGCACTTTGGCCCCTCAACTTTCCAAAATTGCATGTTGACCCCTCAACTTTGGGAAATTACAACTTGACCCCAAAATCACCCTAACCCATCATCCCACTTCCTAACACCCACTCATCATCAAAATGACATTGTTTAATAGCATATGCATCTCGTTCACCATATTTTTCAAAATTACATTTTTGTCCCTAACTTTTTAAAATTGCATTTTTGCCTTCTTTAGCTCCCTAACACTCAGTTATCACCCACATAATGCTAATTAATAAAAATAACCCCTTTAATTAATCTAATTCACGGCTAGATTAATTTTTGTTATTTTCAAGGTATCAAAATTGGCATTATCTGAAGACTGGTTTGGGCATAAGATAACCTTGTCGGATCATGTTCGTAAATTTTTCTTCAAGAAGTTTGTCTAAGCTCTCTTTGTTCGTCACTTCAACCTGAGGACCGCTACAACTGGTCACGCCTGATGACGGAGCTCTACCTAGCAACGAACGTGCGGATTGACGAGGGTGGCCGAGCATACGGTCCTTCTTAGGACCCCTGTAGCTTCTGATGACAAAGCAACCTCGTCCACTGCTTGGTTACCGTCTGCCTGGGACACTACAAAAAAAGGAGTTTCGGTGACGCTTAATTAGCGACATTTTAGGAAATGTTATAAACTAGCGACACTTTTACCGAAACGTTGCAAATTTGCTGACACAATTATTTACTTGTCACAAACTTGCCGACTCTTTTTAAAGTGTCGCAACCTTAGTGTCGCTTTAGATGCTTGCGACATTAACGGTGCGACATTTATTTATGTGTCACTTAATAGCGACGCTTACAATAAAATGTCATCAAATTTAGTTACCAAACGACAGCTTTTTCCCCATTACGCAAAATGTCAAAACGTCGAAAACTGAAATCCTTCTTCATATTTGAGAATATGGGTATACCTCTACTGAAAACATGTGTTGCTAAACAATGGAACCCCCCACCTTCACACGCACAACCCCACGCATACCCACCCATCTCTCTCTGAAAGCTGGATCTCTATGCACACACACCCAAACCACCCTCCTCTCTACAATCTCCAGTCAAAATAGTTCAAGATTTTTTCCACAAAAAGCCTCCGGAAGAAATATCTCCTTTCTGTCGATGAACATAAAATCCTGTTAAATACCCAATCCCCACAATAGACCACTTCTTAACCAAGCCATTACCTATGAGTCGGCGGCTCAGATTACTCGTTTTTCACCCTCCCCCGCGGTACCTCTCTCTCTCATAGTTGGATTGCGCATGAGCTTGGTCTTCATGGACTCTTGACTGTCAATGAGAGGTATGAACCCTAGATGTCCCTTCATACCCTTAATTATTTCTCTATCTATCTCTCGCACATCTTTCTAATCTCTCCCGTTGTCTCTCAAACCCTAAATGCCACTGGCATTTTTGGAATTGACAAATTAACATGCATAACTTCAATTCTTAGACAACTTGGCACTTTTTGACTAATGGATGGTATCTTAAAAGTACTCTTTAATAATACTAATTTGGTATATTTTTATGTCAATTTTACTTTGAATGGTTTTTTGATGTTTTAATTGGTTTTCAGTATCTGGGTATTTGACGAACGCTGAAAAGCTATTTCAGGTTATCATTTTTCAGGTGCTATATTTGGATCATCTGAAGAATTGTGATGAAAAACTGAGTTACTCTGGTACGCCTTTTGATATTAAGTTAGCTTTTTCTATGAGGATTGTAGTGCATGTATTCTTGGTGTAGAAAGGTCTACATGGTGTAGTGTATTCCAGCTTTGAATAGCCATGCTGATAAATAAATTTTGGCACAGTAACATTTGTAATCTCCCGTGGGATAACTAGTTATGTTTGTGGGGTAGTTGTTAGATGGTGCTTGTAAGTTATCTAGTTTAAGTAGGAATGTAGAGTGAGTGAGATGTTAAGCTTGCATGCAGTCATCCTTGGACATTGTATTGTGGTCATTGGAGGTGGAATTTTTTAAGAAAAGATTCAGATTGAGGTCCCAATTTTTGGTTCATAGTAATCCTAGGGGTGGTTTTTCGGAAACACATTGCCGCAAATTTTTTTCTTGGTGCAAGATTAGTTTCTCCCGGAGCCACCTTAATTTGGTTTGCATCTTAACAGGAGAATTAGAATTTATGTAGCATTGCTTTTCAAAACGTGATGTTCTTTGACTAGGAGTTCTTCATAGAGTTTATAGAGGTGAGTTAGGCTTAAAAGGGGAATAAGACCAGTAAAGACTTCATAACCTTTCAAAAATCACAACATTGATGTCTAACAAATGTTGTCTATCCTTAATAGGAACTTAACCCTTATGGAAAATATTTATTAGCAAAATTTTGGACCTGGGAAATATGTTCTCGTCACTATAAAGCATTGTGTGGCTGTAAATTGAACCAAACTACTCGAACTCGAACTTGGCTCGTTTAGGAGCTAGTTCAAGATTGGTTTGTGAGATGCATTAACCAAGCTTGAATAGGTTATCAATTATGAACTAATTTCGAAGCTTGTCACTAAACAAATAACAAGTAAAGCTCCGGATAGTTTGAGATCGATTGAGACATAAACAAGTTAAGCTTGAGCAGATAATCTGAAGCTCAATAAGATTAGCGAACCAAGCTTGAACAAACCTAAAGTCAACTCAGCTCAACTCATTTACAGCCTTATTATTGCAATTTTCTTAAATCCACTCAACTATGTAGGTTTTCATTTATTTTTGTAGGAATTTTTTATTATCAACTTGGAGTTACAGACCCAATTTCTTTTATATGATTTTATGTAGAATGTTGGTTTATAAATTGATAGGTACCAGTGAAACAGAGTTCTGGAAGTGATTTAAAGAATCCTATTGACTTTCTTTCCCATTGACAAGATAGTATGCTACTATATATTTGGACACTACAGCTTCTTCATTTAGGCTGTCCAGTAGTAATGTTATTGATATTATTGCCCAAAGCAAATATCAATTTCATAATACTAGATTGCATAAGAGTTCTTGATGACAATGCTCCCTTCTTTCTGTATGTAACCTGTATACTAAGTGTATTGCAAACACAACAAAATTTTGTGTACCACGGATTGAACTTTCCTTGCTGGCAAGTATAGTTAAAGCCACTAGATGCATTTGATGCTCCTGCTTTCGTTTTAAACTTATCGAACTCTTTTTGAGGCACAAATGGCTTCGACCGATAATGACTTCATTACAGTTGGATATGGGTCTTGCCTGAAGTTATTGTTTGATATGGTCACTAAACATCTCTCATGCCCTATGCACTTATGTGGGGCAAAACGAAAAACACGAGTAATGTTGGGCACTGATGAAATTATACAGGTTAAATACCTACTCTACTTTTAAGATAAAGAAAGTACATTGATTACCTTTTCTAAGTTGACATAACAGGTAGAGGTATGGCAAGTTCCTTGCGTGAAGCTCCCACAATTTCTCAAAGGAGTTCCAAAGCTCACAAATTTATTGGAAAAGATGGATTGGCCAGTACCACTATGCAGGTGAGCTTTGGGTCTGTAAATGTAAAACTATTCTGACTTCCCGTAGCTTTCAGTATGCCAATTCTTAATTGTTGGATGATAATCAATAAAATCAGCACGAACACTGGTCATTGATCTCTTCACAAGAGAAATTTTCATAGGATTGCCTCCAAGTTCCTTGAATCGTACCACTGAATTTTTTGTTGCTTTTCGCCAAGACCGAAGCACGTGATATCTGAAAATTAACTTTTTTAGTTCCTCGTACATGGAAGTGTAGGTATTTTCTTTTCTTCTTTATTCCTATTAAACATATGATGCTCTATATTACGAAAATCATTAGGCTTCAGACAAAAGTTACCATCGATGGGTCAGTTGGTCGCAACCAAGTTGACATTTTGGAGATTAAAATGTCCCCAAGTAACTGCAATCATTACAGTCACCAGTGGAATATGCAGTCCAATAACTGCTAATACTCTGAGTATTAATACACACTTGACCCTTTCTCATGCTTCTCATATCCAAAGCTAATGGTTCATCTCCATCAGGTGCATTAAATGAAGCCGGCAGAGTCCCTAGACTGTTCAGATTTGCAAATGGCTCACTGCAAATCAGATATAGCTTATGTTCTTTTGTACCTTATGCTATGTTAGTACTGTAGTATGTGTACATGTCAGGCAACTTCTCCTCCTCTGGCAATATTTCTTTATTAAGCTTCAGAAAAGTATCAAAACCTCTATCACTTAGACCATGCTCAGACTTTAAGTGTAGCATCCTTGTCACAACAGATAACTTGGTGTGCTTTGCTCTTCCATTCCATATTGGCTCTTCAGAGTCTTTTAACAAATTATAAAACTTATGTGCACTTGGGTTTGGCTCTTTTTCCACATTAGGATTACCATCGTAAAAAAGTTATCCCAGTTAATCCCACTAGGCCCAGCTTCCATTACCATATGTTGATATTGAGAAAATTTCGGATCTCTGGGACTATATTGTCTGACCTTGGGCACCTCAGTTTCAAAATTGGTTCCCCGTGCTGAGTCCAATTCATATAGTTACTCATAAAACCTCTACGGAAGAGATCATAAGTTATGTCGTCGGGGGTTTTCCAACTTAACAGCCGACAATCATTGCACAGACATTTAATCGTGCCGTCATCCACAAAGTCTTGTTGATTCAAAGCGAAGAGAATAAACTCGTTCACTCCCTATCTAAACTCTTTCGATACCCCAATCCCACTTGAAGCAATCCTCCGTTGCATCCAACTTCTATCCACTGACATGATATATATATCTCACTACATGTTGAACCTATACAAGTCGAGTTCCAATTTAACCTTCAATTTGAAAAAAATATATTGAGTAGTCACTTACAAATGAACATGAAAAAGCTAAAGATTAACTCAAATAAGAATAATTAGCATTAATTAGGGTTAATCAGTGTTAATTAGGGCTAAATGGCTAATTAGGGCTGATTAGGCTAATCAGGCCTAATTCGAGCTATTTGGGATAATTTATAGTTAATTGGTTTAATTAGAGTTAATAACCGTTAATTAGGCTTTAACTCAGAGTTAATTAGGATAAATCAGTGTTGATTAGGGCTAATGAGGGCTAATTAAGGCCCCAACGGAGATAATATTAGGCCTAGACCTAGCAAAATGGGTGGGTGGGTTGGGTTTGGATTTGGATCAAATGGGTTTGGGTCAAATGGGTGATTGACCCATTTATTTGTGGGTTAACTGGGTCAATTATTAAATGGGTTGGTTTAACCCATTATGTCAACAGATTCATTTACACCCATTATCTCGTCCGAGTCAGCCCCTTCGTTTTTCCTGCGCCGTCGCCTGAGCCTGTGTTCGGCATCGCCCCTAGCCCCTCTCCCTTGCCCGTAGCTGCCCCTCTGCCGGTGCCACGGCTTTTTCCGGTATCAGACGCAATCTCGCTGCCCACATTTTTCCTTCCTCCCGCTTTCCTTACTCGTTAGCTCCCGGCTGCCCGATAGCGTCGCTCCATCTAGTTTCTCGCCGGACGACTGTCAGACTTCTGGAATCACGGGACAAGGCAGTCAACGCAAATGATGAGATCTTCTCCTCGTCGATCGGCTGTCAAGATGGTTTTCAGATCTGCTTGACCGGTTTTAAGATCTGCTCCACAAATATCCAAACCACCGCCGATGCTCAAGGTCCCAACACCCCCAATACACAGATTTTTTTCTTCTTTGCTCAATCGCAGCATATCCGGTTGATTTGGCGCGATGGTTTCTCACTACCTGTATTTTATTCGTTGTATTATTGATTGGGTTTGATTCTTTGTGTCTGGGTTTGGTTTGTGGGGATGCTAATGGATGTTAGCTTCGGCTGAACTTTAATGCTGTGTATTTTGCATGCCTACAACAATCTGAATGCGTGTGTTAGAGAGAGGGACAGAGGGGGAAGGAGAGAAGAGAAAGAGTGTGTTTTTGGAGAAAACACAAAATCTTCCATGCCTGCATTTACCCGAATGTGTGTGTGTGAGAGATAGAGAGAGTGTGTGTGTGTGTGTGAGAGAAGGATGAGTGTGTGACAGAGAGGAATGTGTGTGTGTGTGAGATAGTGTGTGTAAGTTTTACTCTTTTAAAAAATAACTTTATCTGGTTAAATGGGCACCCATTTATAACCCACTTAAACTTGCGAGCAATTGGGTTATAAAATAAGTGACCCATTTAAGACCCAATTATTAAATTGGTGGGTTTGGGTGAGTTTTAACTGGGCGGATTTGAGCGGATAAATGGGTTTGGGTCTTAATTGCCACCCATAATTAGGCCTAGTTAAGGCTAATTAGGGTTATTAGAGTTAACTGAGTTTTAATTAGGCTTAATTAGTGTTAATTAGAGTTTAATCATCATTGAATTAGGGAGATCTTGCTATTAGTTTAGCATGCCATTTTGGCGATAACTCTGACAATTGTGACATTAGCTTCCATTAGCTCATAGTTTGATCCAGATCAAACAATTAAAATACCAAATTGACTCAAGATATCAGACATAAACCCTCAATCAACAGCAAACCCTAAAATTCCAACCCACCTAGCTCAAACACTTGTACTTCAAGTTTAACATACATAAATCACAAGAAAAAAGTACACAGATAGAAAAGCAAAAATGGCTATAGCCTCATTCATCAATTTGCTACTAGTTTGATCCTGATTTAAATATACACCAAATCTGCTAAACACATCATGCATAATGCCAATAAGTACAAAGGGTAGGAAAATAATTGTAGCAATGACCTTGGGCTTTTGAAAGTTATGCCCCTAGCTAGGAGATTTAAAAATTTGCAACTAATTCAATCCAGATCAAAATATATACCAAATATAGTAGACATATCATGCACAGCACCTTAATTCAGTAAACTCTAGAAGGCTAGAACTTCAATGCAAGCAAACATACTGAAGAAAAGTTTATTGGAGGGCTAGAAAAGTAATTTCAACAAATCTACCACCCCTCAGTTTTTTATAATTAACCCCCTGGTTCATCAACTAATTTGCCATTAGCTCAATCCACATAATGGGAAAAACAGAAAATCAAGTAAAAAGATCATGCATAATGCCTCAATCGCAGTAAACCCTAGAACCTCATCTCAAAGATCTCTACAATTATACCTAAACTTTAACAATACAGTCTAAAAAACAACAATTATGCCCCTAGTTCATCAACTCATTTGCTACTAGCTCGATGCAGATAAAATAAACACCAAATCTGGTAAGTAATAAACCTTAGAGTCTCAACTCAAACATATGTACTTAAACATTAGAATAAAATAGTGACTAATGACACAAACAGTTATGACCCTACTCCATCAAGGATAATTAGTGTGGAATGGCAGCTAAAAAAACCATAGAGAGCATGGTCTTATTGAAAACCATAGATAATGGCAGCTATCAAACCCTACTTAATAATGCCCAAAGTTTTGTTTAGCATGGTCTTATTGAACACTATCAAAGATAATTAGTGTGTAATGGCAGCTATCAAAACCATACCGCAATGGCTAATACAATTCTTGGGCTTACTTCCCACTTCTCTATATTGCACTTGGCCTTCTTTATTAGAATGATTCAATCAACAAGCATAGATAGTAAATGCATTAAATTGGCAATATAAGTTCGCAATCAAAACAAGAAAAAGGGAATGTAGTTCCTGTTGACTTGTTGATTTTGATGATTCCAGTCTTGTTATCTCTAACATTAATCTGACAACATTTTTAAGATAAATATTTCAGGCTTTATCTTAATCATACAAAGACAAGACCTTGACATGGACAAAGCATTAACTTGGATTTGGACTCGGACTCGGGATTTAAAGACTTGGACTACATTGAAGATGCAAGAACCTTAAGTCTATTTTTCCTTGTTAACATTTCTAATTATTTCTTAAAAGATCTGACAGAAATTATAGTAAAGAACCAAAACTGTTTCTTTTTGTCGAAGGCAAGCTGTTTTTAGTCGACTCAAACTCAAAATCTTATATTTTAGTCAAAGCCAAGACTTTCAGTCGAAGCCAAGACTTTCAGTCGAAGCCAAGATGAAGCTATGACTTTCAGTCGAAGCCTAGACTTTCAGTCAAAGCTAAAACTTTCAGTCGAAGCTAAGACTTTTAGTCGAAGCCATGACTTTTAGTCAAAGCCAAAATATTTTAGTCGAATCCTTTTTTTTGGGCTTTCTCTTCCTAACGGTTCACTTCTGTTTTTGTATAAAAAGGGGTCTCGAGAGCATTTAATTTCTCTTGCTCACGAATCATTTTTTTCTCTAAAAAACTCTCTCATCTCGATCTTTTATTTTCATCTATTCTCTATTGAGTGAGTTCATCTTTGAGATAGTTCATTGTAAGCTTCTTGGTTTGGTTCTTGAAAGAATATAGATCTTCCCACCTAAGAAAGCTTAGTCTTGATTTTTCATTGTAACATCTGCTCAAGAAGGAACTTGTTTATTGTATTCAAATTGTAAATCTCTTTTCATTTGTAAACTGTTGGAAACCTTGGAAGGGTTTCGGAAATTGTACTGCGGTTTGAGCTAGCACCCGAAGCTAGTTGGATTAGTGAAAGACTCGAGTAGGTCTCCCTTGCGTGGAGTGCTCGAGGACTGGACGTAGGCTGGTGGGGCCGAACCAGTATAAATCTCTGTGTTAAATTTATTTATGATATATATGTCATTGCTTTGTAATCTCGTTTTAAAATTATACTCAAAGCTGTAAAACACCTAGTCACCCCCCTCTAGGTGTATTTAGGGACCTACAAGTGGTATCAAAGCCGTGTGCTCTGGTATTTTTCTGTGACTTAATCGTCAAGAGCTAAAGATCGTATTATGGAAGAAGGATCAGCAACCACAAGGCCACCCTTGTTGAAGAATGACAACTGCAGCTACTGAAAAAATCGTATGAGGAATTTTTTGAGGCAGGATACACACGTATGGTATGTTGTTGAAAATGGTCCTATAATTTCGATGAAGGATGGACCGGATGGAACCAAGATTCCGAAAGGAATTCTTGAAATGGACTCTCATGAGGCGCAACTTTTCTCCATGGATGATAAAGCTAAGAACATTATCAGCTGTGGCCTTGACATAAATGAGTACAATCGAGTCTCAGCTTGTGAGACTGCTAGAGAAATGTGGAGGTTGTTGGAAATTACTCATGAAGGAACAAATCAAGTAAAAGAGACCAAGATCAACATGTTGGTCCAGTAATATGAGGCCTTCAAGATGAAGGAGCACGAGTCCATAAATGAGATGTACTCCGGATTCACATTCATTATAAATGGACTGAAGCTTTTGGGTAAAATCTACCCAGAACAAGAAGTCGTCCGAAAAGTTCTCAGATCTCTTCCAAAGAGATGGGAAGCAAAACTCACAGCCATTCAAGAGGCAAAGGATTTGAATGTGCTGAAGCTTGAAGAATTGGTGGGTTCTCTAATGACCCGTGAAATTACAATGCAAATTCATGACGAAGAAGAAACCACCTCCAAGAAGAAGAACTTAGCTCTTAAAGCTGAGACCTCTCATGAACCTTCAGAAAGCAGCGACGATTCTGATCCTGAAATGGCTCTCATCACTCGAAAGTTCAAGAAGTTTCTCGCAAGCAAGCGAGATGGGAAGATTATGAGAAATCCTACAAACCAATCATATCAGAGAAATAACAGTGATTGGAATGTAAAGGAAAATCATGACGCCTGCTATGAATGCGGCAGAACTGGGCACATCAAAAAATATTGTCCGTAACTCAAGAACAAGACTGCAAGCAGCAACAGTCATGATTTCAAAAAAAAGAAGTTTAAGCCCAGAAAAGCTCTGCTAACTTGGGATGACTATGATGAAAGTGTCAAAAAAATTAGCAAAGATGATGAAGTAGCTCAACTTTGCTTCATGGCCAAAGATGATAATTCCGAGGTAATCCTTGAAAATCTTGATTATAATGAACTCAAGTCAGCTTTTCTAGAACTTAGTGAAAATTATGAAAAGTTAAAATTTAAAAATGCCAATTTAAAAAACAAGGCCCTTTCTTTGATAAATAATGTTGAAGAGTTGGAAGGCGAAAATGAAGAGTTTCAAGAAAAGACTGAATTTTATATTTCTGAAAATACTTCTTTAGAAAATAATCTGAATGCTTCTAAGAAGGAAAACTCTCTTTTGTCTTCTGAAATCCAATCTCTCCGAGGAGTAAAAGTTCCAGTTGAAAATGTATTCTTAAAATCTCTATTGGAAAATATTTCTATACAAAAAATTAATTTAGAAAAGGAGATTGAAGATCTGAATTTTACCCTTTCAAAATTTACCCAAGGAAGAGAGAATTTGGATATTCTTTTGGGAAGACAAAGATGTGTTTTTTAGAAAAGTGAAATCGAATACGATCCTTCAAATAAGCAAAAGGATTATAAAAATTTATTTAACAAAAATTTAGCTTCTTGCTCTCCATTTACACTCTGTACAGTATGTAACAAGAAAGGACACTTAGTTAAAAATTGTCCTCTAAATCTTATTAAAAATCAATCATTCTCTTCTATTACAAAGAATAAAATAAAACAAGTTTGGGTGCCAAATTTTTTTTTATCTAATCTTCCAAGACCCAAGAAAGTGTGGGTACTTAAAGGAACGAAACCAGAATCTGTTGTAGGTATGCTTGAAAGCAAAGGTAGATTACAACAAATGGATTCTCGACAGCGGATGTTTAAGACATATGACAGGTGACCGCTCTCTTTTCTCACATATCACCCCGAAAAATGGAGGGCTTGTTACCTTTGGAGACAACTCAAATGGAAAGATCATTGGTAAAGGTAAAATTGGCACCGGTTCCATATCTATCGATAATGTATCTTTGGTTGACGGTTTGAAGTTCAATTTGATAAGTATCAGTCAACTAATCGATAGTGGACACAAAGTTCAGTTCGAAGGCGACCAATGTCTTATCAGTCATGCCACAGATGGAGGTACCCTGGTTGGTAAGAGAGATGGTAATATCTATACTCTATCTTTTGATGCATCTGACTCTTCTCGTGAAGTGTGTCTTTATGTTCAGCATAATGATATTTGGTTGTGGCATCGTAGATTAGGTCATGTTCACATGGATCTAATCAAGAAACTTCTCTCGAAAGACCTTGTCAGAGGCTTACCAAATTTAAGGTTTATCAAGGATAAAGTTTGTGATGCCTGTCAATATGGTAAACAGTCAAAAACTTCTTTTTAAGCCAAAAATTTTGTTTCCACCTCTCGCCCTCTTCAACTCCTTCATTTAAATATTTTTGGCCCTGCCAGAAATGCCAGCCTAGGTGAAAAATTTTATGCTTTCATCATTGTTGACGATTTCTCCAGATATACCTGGGTTCTTTTTCTAACTCATAAGGATGAAGCGTTTGGAAATTTCTTTAGTCTTGTTAAGCAGCTTCAAAATGAAAAGGAGTTGAAGCTTGTAAAAATTCGAAGTGATCATGGCGGTGAATTTGCAAAAGATTTTATTCCTTTTTGTATTCAAAATGGCATTTCACATGAGTTCTCTGCTCCTCGGACACCCCAACAGAATGGGGTTGTAGAGAGAAAGAATCGTACTCTGCAAGAAATCGCCAAAACCATGCTTCATGAAAACTCCCTGCCAAAATATTTTTGGGCCGAAGCCGTCAGCACTTCCTGTTATGTGTTGAATAGAGTACTCATCAGACCGATTCTTGATAAAACTCCTTACGAACTGTTCTCAAATCGAAAACCAAAAATCGATTATTTCAAGGTTTTCGGTTCCAAATGCTTTATTTTAAACAATCATGAGAATTTGGGAAAGTTCGATGTAAAATCTGACAAGGGAATATTTCTTGGTTATTCATTAAAAAGTAGAGCATATAGAATTTATAACCGTAGAACTATGACAGTTGAAGAATCTATGCATGTAGTATTTGAAGAATCTAACGTTGAAAAACCAAGTAAGAATGCTGGTGATGACAGTGAAGAACTCTCCCTGGACTTGAACAACAAACTTAACGTCTCCTCAACAGAGGGGGAGTGTTCAACATCTTCTCACAATAATAGTGATGAGACTCTGCCACTTCCAAAAAGTTGGAGATACTCTTCCAGTCATCCATTAGAACAAGTCATAGGTAATGTGGAACGCGGAGTTACAACTCGGTCTACAGTAAATCTTTTATGTACGGATTTTGCTTTTCTTTCTCAAATAGAGCCTAAAAATATTTCATAAGCTCTAAACGATTCTAAGTGGATTCTTGCCATGCAAGATGAATTGAATCAGTTTGAGAGAAGCGATGTTTGGTCACTAGTTCCGGCTCATGTTCAACAAAAGGTCATTAGAACAAAGTGGGTTTTTCGAAACAAACTTGATGAAAATGGCCATATTGTTCGTAACAAGGATAGACTAGTTGCTCAAGGATACAATCAAGTCGAAGGGGTTGATTTTGATGAAACCTTTGCCCCCGTCGCTCAACTTGAAGCTATCCGTATGCTTTTGGCATTTTCATGTTATATGAACTTTAAACTTTTTCAAATTGACGTGAAAAGTGCTTTCTTGAATGGGGTAATCCAGGAGGAAGTTTTTGTTAAACAACCTCCCGGTTTTGAAAATGAAAAATACCCCAATCATGTTTTTAGGCTGAAAAAGGCTTTGTACGGTCTTAAACAAGCTCCTCGAGCTTGGTACGATCGTCTTAGCAGCTTCCTCACTGATCATGGATTCTCTCGTGGCAAAGTCGATACTACTCTCTTTAGGAAAATTCGTAATTCCCATATTTTAATAGTTCAAATATATGTTGATGACATTATTTTTGGTGCCACTAACAATGATCTATGCCAAGAGTTTGCTGAGAATATGCGCAGGGAATTTGAGATGAGCATGATGGGTGAACTTACCTTTTTCCTTGGACTTCAAATCAAGCAGTCAAAAGAAGGAATTTTTATAAGTCAGTCTAAGTACACACGGGAACTTTTGAAAAGGTTTGGCTTGGATAATGCTAAACCTAGAGGTACCCCTATTTCTCCCAGCGTTAATCTTGTCAAAGATGAAAATGGTAAAGATGTAGATAATAAACTTTTTCGTGGTATGATCGGTAGTTTACTCTATCTTTCTGCCTCTAGACCTGACATCATGTTTAGTGTTTGCATTTGTGCCCGGTTTCAAGCATGTCCCAAAGAATCTCATCTATCTGCAGTTAAACGTATTTTCAAATATCTCTCTGGCACTTTAAACTTAGGTCTTTGGTATCCTCGTAGTTCCTCACTAGATCTGGTAGGTTTTTCTGATTCTGATTATGCAGGATGTCTTGTTGATCGAAAGAGTACTAGTGGCACCTGCCAGTTTCTCGGCGATGCTTTAGTGTCGTGGCACAGTAAGAAACAGACATCTGTAGCTCTCTCCACAGCTGAAGCGGAATATGTTGCAGCTGGAAGCTGTTGTGCCCAAGTATTGTGGATGCGTCAAACTTTACAAGATTTTGGTGTATCAATAAACCATATTCATATTATGTGCGATAGTAGCAGTGCTATAGACATTAGCAAAAATCATGTACAACACTCGTGCACTAAGCACATCGATATTCGTCACCACTTTCTTCGAGACAATGTTCAAAAAGGATTAATAGAACTCAAGAAAGTTGGCTCTGAAGATCAGCTCGCTGATATCTTTACAAAACCCTTAACTGAATCCTCTTTCTGTTCTCTTCGTCGTCGATTAGGAATGTGTGATCTTAGCTGAATCCTTCTCTCTGAATGTTCAGTCTTGCATCTGATGATTCTGTCTCTCTTGTATGTTAGAGTTTCAGTCAACTAAAAGTCCTCTTTTAGTCGACTAAAGTCCCCTTTCAGTCGACTAAAACCTTTTCAGTCGACTGAAAGCTCCTTGCTTATAAATATGTTCCATTTTTCACTTTCACTTTTTACTGTTCCATTTTTTCACTGTTTGTCTTTCGTTTTCACTATCTCTTCTCTTCTTCTCTCCCTCAAAGTCGACGTCGTCTTATCATTCACTCTAACGAAGAATCTGACGTGGCTCCTGCCTCTACTGCTACTCCACCACCGCCATCCACCGGTCGCCGCACTCGTCAAACATCAACTGCTGCTCCTCGTCCATCGTCTTCTGCACCTATCCCTCCGACGTCTGCTGCTCCATCATCTTCAGGTATTGTTGCTCCTCATCCTCCTCCACCTGTTGCCTCCTCTTCATCTGCTCCTCCACCAACTTGTCCACCCCCTACCTGCCCATATACTTCCCCTACCGATATACTTCACATTCCCCATTTCTTTCTAACTGCCGATGACCAAATCACATACTATACAAATTTCGTCAATCGGGAAGTCATCCCCGGTCGTCCAAGTGATGTCAATCTCACGACTCAACTTGGAATTACCGGCATTTTTGAGCGAATGGGCTGTCTCTCAATTCTCTCTCCACCTTCCATCTATTACCCTGCTCTTGTCCGAATGTTCTACTCCAACATGCATTTTAATGCTCATTCACCTACCTTTTTGACCACTTATGTGAATTGGATCCACATCCGTCTCGATGCCACCACCTTGGCCCACATTTTTTATTTTACCAATCAATCCTCTACCCTCGTTTTCACCGCAAATACGTGGTGTACCACCAGTTCGTTTACCCCCCTCCAACAGACCCAAACTCTATTAGGCAACCCGTCCATTTCCAGACCCCGCAAGCCTAGTCTAGGTGACATGTCTCCTCTTCATCGTGTTCTCCATCTTATTCTTTGTTACAATCTCTCTGCCCGTTCCGGCTCATATGCTACTTTTTCATATTTAGACATCATTCTTCTCACCCACTTTATTCGGGGTTCTCCCCTTAACATTGCGGGCATTATCATGCTCGTAATGAATGCACGCAAAACCAAACCATCTGCTAATCTTCCTTTTGGACACATGTTAACTCGTGTTTTTGAACATTTTCATGTCCCTCTGCCTACCTCTAACTCGGAACATATCCCTCTTCCGGGTCATCATGTTCTCGATGAAACTTCTCTTCGTCGTGTCGGTTTCGCCATTCGCTCTGATCTAACCTCCGACACTGTCCTTCTTGAGAGCATTTCTATTACCGACCCTTCCCACACCCAATCTGTTCCGGCCCCACTCCTGCTTCCACTTATCTTCCCTCCCCTGCTCCTGCAATTCCCTCAGCCCCCCCTTCTGCTCCCTTCCAGTCTTTTTCACCACCTCCACCTCCTACTCAGTTCATACCCCCTGCACCTACTGATCCATCTAGCTCTATTCCCTTCCCTTCCTCTGACCCTTCGTCCTCGGTCCCACCTCTTCCCACCCCTCCTCACCCTGCTGATCCCTTCTTCAGTAGTCCGCTAAACGATTTCTCAAATATCAATTTTGATGATTTTCTCTCTTCTGACACCCCCGACCTCTCTGACACTCTTTCTCGTCTCTCTACTTCGATTCAGTTAATTCTTTAATCGCAGACCACCCTTGCTGCTTCTATTACTGCTAACCACACTGCTCTCCTTCATGAGTTTGCTGCCCTTCAGCAGTCGGTTCAACACTCTTCCGCCCAGCTTCTCTCGAACCAAATTGACTTTCACAACCTTCTCAATGACCTTATCGCTAACCTTTCCTTTCTCCCTCTCAATCATACTCCTCTCCTGGAAAGTTTGACTCGGATGCAGCAGGACCTTCACCGCCAGCAGGAAGCTGCCATTCAGGCTCATCGTCGCCAGGCTTATCTCACCACAAGCATTCTGACCGAACAAAATCGTTATCTGGCTCATCAGATCTTTGATCAGGCTCATGGCTTTCGGGTGACTCGTCCGGATACCTTTCCTTCTCGACATACTGGCAACGAAGGGCAAGAATGGTTCTTTAACCCGCATCTCCCTTACAACCCTCCGCCGCCACGCTCTCCTCGTGTCGTTGAAGTTCCCACAACTGCTCCGACGCCTGCTGATCCCTCCTCTTCTGCGCACGGTGCTCGTCGGTCTACTCTGTCGCCCGCTGATCCCTCATCCTCTGCCCAGGGTTCTCGCCGCCGTCAGCCTTAGTTTTTTATTTTTTTTATTCTTTTGTTTGTTGCAATGGTTGCCCCTCTTTTTGCTTTGACAAAGGGGGAGAACAAGTATTAATTGATCATTCTTTGTACGCATCTTTATTAATTATTTTGTTGCATATTAAAAGATGATGTTTTAATTATCTCCTTGTATGAATGATTATCTAATTAAGGGGGAGTATGTCTTTATAACGTTAGAACTAATATTGTCATCATAAAAAAGGGGGAGATTGTTGATTTTGATGATTCTAGTCTTGTTATCTCTAACATTAATCTGACAACATTTTTAAGATTAATATTTCAGACTTTATCTTAATCATACAGAGACAAGACCTTGACATGGACAAAGCATTAACTTGGATTTGGACTCGGACTCGGTATTTAAAGACATGGACTACATTGAAGATGCAAGAACCTTAAGTCTATTTTTCCTTGTTAACATTTCTAAGTCTTTCTTAAAAGACCTGACAGAAATTCTAGTAAAGAACCAAAACTGTTTCTTTTTGTCGAAGGCAAGCTGTTTTTAGTCGACTCAAACTCAAAATCTTATCTTTTAGTCGAAGCCAAGATTTTAGTCGAAGCTATGACTTTCAGTCGAAGCCAAGACTTTCAGTCGAAGCCTAGACTTTCAGTCGAAGCTAAGACTTTTAGTCGAAGCCAAAATGTTTTAGTCGAATCCTTCTTTTTGGGCTTTCTCTTCCTAACGGTTCACTTTTGTTTTTGTATAAAAAGGGGTCTCGAGAGCATTTAATTTCTCTCGCACACGAATCATTTTTTTCTCTCAAAAACTCTCTCATCTTGATCTTTTATTTTCATCTATTCTCTATTGAGTGAGTTCATCTTTGAGATAGTTCATTGTAAGCTTCTTGGTTTGGTTCTTGAAAGAATATAGATCTTCCCACCTAAGAAAGCTTAGTCTTGATTTTTCATTGTAACATCTGCTCAAGAAGGAACTTGTTTATTGTATTCAAATTGTAAATCTCTTTTCATTTGTAAACTGTTGGAAACCTTGGAAGGGTTTTGGAAATTGTACTGCGGTTTGAGCTAGCACCCGAAGCTAGTTGGATTAGTGAAAGGCTCGAGTAGGTCTCCCTTGCGTGGAGTGCTCGAGGACTAGATGTAGGCTGGTGGGGCCGAACCAGTATAAATCTCTGTGTTAAAATTTATTTATGATATATTTGTCATTGCTTTGTAATCTCGTTTTAAAATTATACTCAAAGCTGTAAAATACCTATTCACCCCCCTCTAGGTGTATTTAGAGACCTACAGTGCCAACTAATCACTATAGGTGATTGTAAACTAAAAGTCCCCGTATCACCTAAAGTCTTTTCTCATCTTGGTTGTATTTTCATCACCCACACCATTACCATGACATAATCTTATATATATTAGGCTGTTTCAACTTATATCACAAATTCCACCGGCCCAGAGAGATTGCCATTGTTCAAAATTAGACCCTTTGGCTTTTGCCTATACTCTCTACCGGTAAGAATATCACAACCTGCTTCACCTCTGCTTTCGGCATAACCATCTTATGCAGGTCAAATCAGGTAACACCCTATGTGAATGGCAAGTAGCGAGCATGCAGTTTAAATTTTAAAGCAAATTCGTTTTGGAAAAGAGATACAAGCAACATCACCCTTAATTTCCAAAGTACATGTTGATTCAAAACAACAACAAATACGAAAGAAATCACGAAAGCAAAAAAGAAAGTCCGATCAAATTGACAGATATGCAGCTAATCTGAAAACCAAAAAATCCAATCAACCAATGATAAACATAAGTTACAGATTTGGACGCGCAAAATCAACCAATGATAAACACTCGAGTTTCAGATTTGGATGCGCAAAATGCATTGATTAATCCCAATCTGAACAGAAGTTACATAATCAACAACTATCAATCATTCAGAGACGAGAAGCTCAACAAACTGAAGTTCTACAAAAAAAAAGGAGTAGTAGCTCAGTGAGCTGACTTACCCGTAGATCGAGAAACTCAACAAACTGAAAATTTCCAAAAATGAACAGTGGGGAGGTGGCTTGCCGGCGGGGAAAGCTTCGGGGAGATTAGGACTTGCCGGCGGGGAAGGGTTAGCGTTGTGGAAATGGTCTTCGACAGCAGTGCACGGTGGTTGGGAGAGATAGAGGCGGCGCGCAGTTCGTTTATGGAGAAGAGAGAGAGAGAGAGAGAGAGACCTTTAGCGATTGTGTTTAAAGACCATTACAATGGTCGCTAAATTTAGCGACCGCTATAATGGTCGCTATAATTAGCGACCGCGAGGCGGTCGCTAAATTGGTCGTGGTCACTAAAATACACGCCAACTGACCCCGCCACATTTTGACCGCAATTAATGACCGTTAGTAGGAGCAGTCGCTAAGTTATAGTTTAGCAATCGCTTTTTTTGACGGTTGCTAATTGCGGTCGCTAAAGGTCATGTTTCTTGTAGTGACACCCGAAGCCACCCTTACACAGCAAAACATACGCACGTAGTATAACGACACGCACACTCACATTGTTAAACACACACACATACACACAACTAAAATCCCACTTAAAATGGGTAGAGAAATATCCTTGAAAAGACCTCTCTCTCTCTCTCTCTCATCCTTGTCGCATTTCTTCTGCTACCCCCCCCCCCCCCTCCCATTTTTTTCCTCTGCCTTCTCTATTTTCTTTTGTTCTTAAGTACTGTTCACCCGAATTTGTTCCCTTTAATTTCTTAATTTCTCTTTCTCCTTCTCTTTTGTTTTAAATCATAACATTAAATTTATAATTACATGTCATGAGTCATCAAATAACAAGGAGGAGGTGGCATCAACTAAGAGAATTTCTTAAAAAATTTAATACCTAGGTACAAATTTTCAAAATTTGCGAAATGGGCCCTCAAATTTCCAAAATTACAAATGGCCCCCAAAACTTTATCAAATTAAATTTTGACCCCGAAAAATATTTTAACATTTCATTCTCCACTACTACCCAAGCATTACTCAGAATTATCACCTTTTTTTTTTTTTTTGGAGTACATGGTTATTTTAACCTGCTCCCAAAGTTCGGGATATTACAAGATCATACCAAAGTTCCATTAAATCATCCACTGTTGACTTTGAATAAAATGAAAGAGATAATGATTTAAAATTTCTAGGCAATAATGACGCCGAAGTACAACATTTCGTCAATTTGGTCCTTAATTCATCAAATCAGGGCCTAAAATTCCAACGAATTACTTGGAAACATATTACTGGCATTTCCCACTTTCAGATTAAAAGGGTCTCACTAGGCGTGTCAATGTTTACGTTGTTGGGCAAACTCACTATCGATCATGGCACAATCGATTAAAAGCATAAGATTTTTTTTACCTCTAGGGCCTGAGAACTTCTTTGAAAATGAAAAATAAAAATGAAAATTGAAAGTAGAACGATTGCGCGCCCAATGAAGACAAAGAAAAACTTTTATTAATGCTGAAGATGTTTACAGAGCACAACATTTCCAACTATGAAAACTAAATCCCTATCGATAGATAGGAAGAGTTTCTAAACATGAAGGAAAGAAAAAGACTTGAAAAAGTCTTGATTTGTCTGGTTGATTGATGATGATGATCATGCTTCTTCTTTGATCCACCATTTATACTACAGACTTTGTAGAAAATAATTACAATTATAAGACAAATTACCCACTAATAAGTAACCAAACACACTTATCCCTTATTGAAATGGCTAAATATATCCACCCAACCGACTAATGACACGTGGCATGTTTGACTCTGAGTGGACTGACAAACCTGTAACGAGATAGAACCTAAGAGAGGTAATAGAAGCCGTTAAGGACTCAAGTGCTAAAGGAAGAGTCCTAGTATAACACTTCTACGAGAAGATCAGGCAGAAGAGAGTTCTAAAGAAGAAAGGAGTCTAGAGCTCACCTATATATTGGGCAGATCTTCAGGTACACAGACAAGTAAACACACACACAAGCACTCAGTGCATTTTATACTATTCAGATTCTACTCAAGTAACGACGTTCTGACTTTAGCATCGGAGCCGCCTCCACCGGAACATCCCCGGTGGTCACTCTGTGCTCTATTTTGCAGGAATATTTCCTAGCCGTGGTCCCGATCAATATTCAAGCTGTAACATTTTGGCGCCATCCGTGGGACCGACAAGGAATATGGCTAGGCAATCACCATCAAACACTCGCTCAGTCCAAAGACGACGAGCGAAATCAAGCGGCTCCCGCCAAAGAAGTCGGCAACCAACACCGTCCCAACAACATTCTAGTAATGACTGGATTAATGTAACTTCAGTCACCCCGAAGACGACTGACAGCTCCCAGGGAACTCGTTCCCCGACCCCACTTTTAAAAAGGGGAGACTTGCGCCATCGCCTAACCAAAAAGCTGTTTGACACTCCGAATGCGGATCTGACCAGAGAAGTCCACGAACTTAAGGGTGTGGTATCCACCTTACAGAAAAAGCTTGAAGAGGTGGCCCCGATGATTTCTACTAACCAGACACGCCTCGATCCCAGTGACCTTCGTCTTAGACTGACCTCAAGGTCCAGCTATGGTCGAAAGTATAAATCAGAGACTGATCCCAGCTATCAGCCAGAAGAAGAAACCGAAAAACATGTCACCAGAAGTGGATCGTATTTTCGACACGGGATGTCAGTAGAGAACAGCACGAATTCGCCTCCTGTTGTAGGTGGCGAAATTCGGGGTCAACACTGCGCGAACCAAAGGCATTGTCCCCAAGGACGAATTCATGGCCCCATGCGAAAAGTGCGTCCCCAAGGGCGAACTTCTCGCAAAACTATCTCTGGGCCTTGCCCGGAGGCATTCACTCCCCCAAGGGAAGACTCAGGATACCCTCTATCCAAAGCAATTGAGAAGGCGAAACTCCCTCCGAATTTTCGGATGCCGCAGTGCGATTTATATGATGGGAGCGGAGACCCTGGAGAGCACGTCTACCAGTTTCAAACAAATATGCTGCTCCTTCAAGTCTCTGATGCCGTCATGTGCCGGGCGTTCCCAACGACTCTGAGGAAGGCAGCGCATGCATGGTTTAAGTCTCTGCGACCCAGGACCATCCATTCTTTCGCCCAGCTGTCTGACTTGTTTCAGAAACATTTTGTGAGCAGCCGAACTCGGAGGAAGAATTCGGCAAGTCTTCTCAACGTGGTCCAAGAAAGGAACGAGTCTTTGTCGCGGTATTTGGGACGCTTTAATGCGGCGACATTAGAAATAGATAATCTTGATGAGTCGGTAAAGTACACGGCTTTTATGCGGGGGCTTCGTCCTACAACCAAATTTGCATTTGCGGTAAATAAGAGCCCCCCCGGAAGCATGAGCGCCTTGTTGGATAAAGCCAACAAGTATATCCAGGCCGAAGAGTACTTAGAAACCCACAGAGGACAAGAGCAAGAAAAGAGAACTCGAGAAAATAGTCCAAAAGGTGGACAGGGTTCTAAGCGTGCAAGAAGGGACGAAAGGCGCCCCAAAGAGATGTTCGACATGAATAATCTAACGCCATTGACTGCAAGACCATCGCAGATTCTTCATGAGATAAAGGATAAAGAGATACTGGAAAGACCAGACATGATGAGATCGGCGCCTAGTCAGAGAGACAGGAATTTGTGGTGCCGTTACCACCACGACCATGGCCACACTACCGACAAGTGTGAATCGCTCAAGCGTGCTATAGAGGCTCTTATCAAACGCGGACACTTGCGAGGGTATGTCGATCGAAGGAATGAAAAGAGGGAAGCCACTCCTTTAGCAGGAAGAGAAGAAGCGCAAGAAAATGGGGGAGTCATCCATACTATCTCCGGAGGAATTGCTGCAGGATGTTCTTCCGGACATGGACGAAAAGCTTACGCAAGAGAAGTCCTCACAACTATGGGGCCATCAGTTAAGAAGCAGAAGATAGAACCGGCCCCAACAATATCCTTCTCTGATGATGATGTGGGAGACACGAGAACACCTCATGACGACCCCCTAGTTGTTACACTCCGGGTAGGGAACTTCGACATGAAGAGAATCCTTGTAGACAATGGGAGCTCGGCGGAAGTACTTTTTTATGAAGCATTTCAAAAAATGAACATCCCATCCGATCGCTTACGGAAGATAGATACGCCCCTATACGGTTTTTCTAACCATCCTGTTGCCTGCGAAGGAATTATTACATTACCCGTAACCGTGGGTGCCCCTCCGACTCAAGCTAAGCTGATGTTAGACTTCGTGGTGGTACGCATTCCCTCGGCCTATAATGCAATCTTGGGGCGAGCAGCGTTAAACCAATTAAAGGCGGTGGTATCAACATACCACATGAAGATGAAATTCCCCACGGAGAATGGAGTCGGGGAAGTAAAGGGAGACCAGGTGGTGGCTCGGCAATGCTACATGGCATCATGCCGAAGCAAATCCAAAGAAACCCTCATGATAGAGGATTTGAGGGATGAGACCAAAGTCGAGAGAGGCAAGCCCGCTGAAGACCTCATTCATATCGAATTATATCCGGGAAATCAAGAGAAGACAGTAAGGGTGGGAACCGGTCTGTCAGACAACCTCAAGCTCAAGCTTGTGGATTTATTAAGGGGCTACTCAGACATCTTCGCCTGGACGGCATCCGATATGCCTGGGATTGATCCCAAAGTGATCACCCATAAATTGAATGTTGACCCCCTCAAGAAGCCGGTCAAACAAAAGAAGAGGACATTCGCTCATGAAAGACAAGTGAAAATCGAAGAAGAAGTTGACAAGTTATTTGCAGCAGGGTTCATTGAGGAGATATCGTATCCTGATTGGGTCGCCAATGTCGTGATGGTACCCAAGTCGAGCGACCGTTGGAGGATATGCATCGACTTCACTGACCTCAACAAGGCTTGCCCAAAAGACAGCTACCCGCTACCTCGAATTGACATTTTGATTGATGCAACTTCGGGTCATGAGCTATTAAGTTTCATGGATGCGTATTCTGGGTACAACCAGATAAAGATGTGCGTAGATGATATCCCCAAGACCTCCTTTATCACAGAACAGGGATTATATTGTTATAAAGTCATGCCCTTCGGACTCAAAAATGCGGGGGCAACTTATCAACGCCTCGTTAACATGATTTTCCACGACTCAATTGGGAGAAACATGGAGGTATACGTGGATGACATGCTGGTCAAGAGTGTGGAAGCCGAGGCTCATGTGGAAGACCTCAAGGAAACCTTCGACATCCTGAGAGCTTATAACATGAAACTAAACCCGCTCAAGTGTGCGTTTGGCGTAGCATCAGGGAAGTTCTTAGGATTCGTGGTATCTCAACGAGGTATAGAAGCGAACCCAGAAAAGATAGACGCTATTCATGCCATGAAGTCGCCTCGGACAATCAAGCAGGTTCAGGAGCTTACGGGAAGAGTGGCGGCTTTGGGAAGGTTCATGTCCAAGTCAGCCGAAAAATGCCTCCCCTTTTTTAAGGCTATCAGGAAGGCGAAAGATTTCGAGTGGACCGAAGAATGCCAGAGATCATTCGAAGAATTGAAGCAATACCTGTCTTCCCCGCCGCTACTTACAAAACCGGTAACTGGTGAAGATTTGTTCTTATACCTATCGGTTAGTGAAGTAGCGGTAAGCACAGTTTTAATCCGAGAAGAAGAAGGCAAGCAAAGACCTGTTTATTACATGAGCAAGGTCTTACAGGACGTGGAAACAAGGTACCCCCGAATAGACAAAGTGGCCCTAGCCCTTGTCACATCGGCGAGGAAATTGAGACCATACTACCAGTCGCACACCATCGTTGTGTTGACTGATCAACCATTGGGTAAAGTTCTCCAAAATCCTGATGCGTCGGGGAGATTGGTAAACTGGTCGGTGGAACTGGGCGAGTTTGATATTCGGTATCAACCCCGTACAGCAATTAAGGCTCAAGCCTTATCAAATTTTGTTGTTGAGTGCACAATACCGGAGAACCCCCCGCAGTTGATTCTTTCAGAAGTTTCGGATCCTTGGCTCCTTTATGTTGACGGCTCTTCCAAGGTAGGAAGTAGCGGAGCCGGGCTTATACTTATTAGCCCTGAAAAGTTTGTGATTGAGTACGCCCTCCGCTTCAATTTCCAGGCATCAAACAATGAAGCTGAGTATGAGGCGCTCCTAGCAGGAATAAGGTTGGCACACTCTCTCAAAGTTGACTCTCTTTCCGTCCATAGCGATTCTCAATTAGTTGTGAATCATATTTTGGGAGAATATGGGGCGAAAGATGATAGAATGGCCCAGTACCTCCAAGCCGTGAAAACGGAAGCTTCGGAGTTCAAAAATTTTGCCATCCGCCACATACCGCGAGACCAAAATGCCCAAGCAGACTCACTGTCAAGACTCACTTCCGAGGACATTTCGCAGTTAAACCGCCCCGTATACATTGAGTTCCTCCAAGAAAGAAGTATCCAGCTCTCAAAGGAGGTGGATGTAATAGAACATGAACCTTGCTGGATGGACCCAATTATTCAGTACCTCGTCTCGGGAGTGTTACCGTCAGAGAAAAGTGAAGCGCGCAATTTACGTGCTAAAGCTGCTCGGTTCGCCCTTGTAGATGGGATGCTATATAAGAAGTAGGGGTGGGCATTTAAACCTTGAAAACCAATCCAACCGTGAAAACCGAACCAACCAATCCGACTAATTCCAAACCGATCGCAAAAACAGTTGGTTCTGTTTTTTTTTTCAAACCGCATATTCGGTTCGATTTGGATTTTTTGAAACCGATCTAAACCGAACCGACCGTACTTAATATATAATATATATATATTTTTAATTAACCCCAGTTAATTTTACTAACTGCCTTAGTTAAACTTAACCCATTAATATAAATAGCAAGTAACCCTAAATTTCATTTACCCTAATTCCTACTTTTCATTTTGCACACGCCGTCAGATCTGGATTGCTCCACGCCTCCACAGCCTTCTGCCGAGCTTCAGCCTTCAGATCTTACGACAAGATCTGCCTATTGCTCCACGCCGGCCCTCCACGGCAGCGCCTCCCTCAGCCACGTCTCTCCTCTAGCGGCCGTCTCCACCTCCCATGGCTGTGCCTCCATCTCTGACGTCTCTCCTCCAGCCGGCGCCTAATCTCAAAGTACGAAGTTATGCCTCTCTTTCTCCTCTGCTCTGCTCTTCTGTTTCTTCTCTTTTCTTTTGTTTCTTGAATCTTTTCTCTTCAGTTATGCCTCTCTTTCTCCTCTATTCTTCTGAAGAACACTTAGACTTCCAGATTGCAAATATGAGCTCCAACATGGCCAAATCAACTCATCCAGTCAAGGCCAATTGCTATCCAAGCATGTTCAGCAACTGGTTGTAAGCAGCGAAAATATGCCAGAAAGATATATTTGCAAAGACGGTGGTTGTGGAGTCACAAATGCGTCCCCTCCACTTGTGGAGATTCCAGTGATTGACATTGGTATCCTAACTTCTTTTAGGCAGAAGAAAGGAGAATAAGAACTTGATAAACTTCCGTCAGCTCTTAGAGTTATGTAATTTGATTAGAAATTTAAAACTTTAATAGATAATTGTAAATTAATGATATTGTGTAATGACTAATTCTGTTTTGAATGTTATGTAATCTAATTAGGATTTTAAACTTATATTGCTTGGTTACTTCTTTGAGTTTTTAGTACACAATTCATTATTTTGGGACTAGAAGAAAGGAGTCTTGCCCAAACCATTCGATCCATTCAATCCGTTCAAACCGAACCGTTCGATCCATTCAATCCGTTCAAACCGAACCGTTCGAGTGCGGTTTGGTTTATTTTTTTCCAAACCGATGTTGGTCGGTTCGGTTTCGTATTCAGCCTCGAAACCGAACCAACCGCACCGTGCACACCCCTAATAAGAAGTCTTTTAGCCTACCATACCTAAAGTGTCTGAGCCCCAGAGAGGCAGACTATGCGTTAAAGGAGGTCCATGAAGGGATTTGCGGGCAACACTTGGGGGGAAGAAACCTGGCCCACAAAATATAGCAGAACGGTTATTATTGGCCAGGTCAGGAACGAGAGGCGATCAAGAACACAAAAAGATGTGACCGATGTCAAAAATTTGCCCCGCTCACGCACACTCCGGCGGAACCCCTTAGTATCTTAACTTCCTCAATTCCGTTTGCAATGTGGGGAATGGATATTTTGGCCCATTTCCGATGGCTACCGGGCAAAGGCGTTTTGTGATAGTCGCCATCGGCGACTTCACAAAATAGACTGAGGCTGAATCATTGGCCACCATAACGGCATCGAAATGTGAAGAGTTCTTCTGGAAGAACGTTGTCTGCTGCTTTAGGGTTCCAAAGATCCTGATCACAGATAATGGGAAGCAATTCGACAATTCAAACTTTCGAAAGTTTTGTGAAGGTCTCTCTATTGATCTCCGTTTTACGTCGGTCGCTCATCCCCAATCTAATGGACAGACAGAGAACATGAATCGCTCAATCCTTCAAGGGTTGAAAAGAAAGCTGGACGATGCGAAGGGGGCATGGGTTGATGAGCTTCCTAAGGTACTTTGGGCATACCGCACAACACCCCATTCTGTGACAGGCGAGACACCATTTCTCCTATCTTTCGGTACAGAGGCGCTGCTACCCGTAGAAGTGGGCCTCCCCACGGTTCGAGTGTTACAATTTTCGGAGGCAGAAAACGAAGAGAATCTCAGAGGGAATCTGGATCTATTAGATGATGTGCGAGCTCAAGCCTTAGATTGGATGATTTCAACAAAACAACGAGTTGCACGATTCTACAACCGAAAGATCCGAATGAGGATATTTAGAGCCGGCGATCTAGTCCTCAGAAAATTGGAAGTTTCAAACCCTAAGGCAGCTGTGGGGAAGTTGTCGCCAAATTGGGAAGGACCTTACAAGATATCGAAGGTGCATAGGCCAGGCGCCTATTCACTGGAAACAATTTCAGGAGAGGCGATCCCGCGAACATGGAATGCTGACAACTTGAGGAAATACTACCAGTAGAATCTTGAGGAAAAGTGAAGATGTTCTCTTTATTTGTTTTGGGGGGAAAGTAGCATAGAGCATAGTTGGAGAGTTGAGATGAAGTTTTTGCGTTATAATAAAATTCAACTGCAGTTTGAAGTATTTCGTTTCGTCTAACCAATGTTAACATCTTCATTATTGTGTGAAAGAGGTATTGCTTACATTAGCATATCGATCATTAGTTAATTAGTTAATTCAGTTGACGATATTCGTGTTCCCAAGAACGATAATATCCGAACAGACTGCCCGAACAGATTGCTCGATTAAGTGAAACAACGAATGTTGCTCAAGCAAAGTATCACCCAATGTGATAGGGTAAGACACAAGTCTTACCTAACACGGTCTAGCTATAGTTCTAGCCCGAGAAACGGCAAAACCATGTGGGAGATCGTCGCCCTACCCTGTTTTGTTAATTCGAAACATAGCCAAGCGTGAGTGCGAGGCTTCTTTGCCAGCCCTTAGCTGACGATAAGGGTTCGCGTCAAAGTAAAAACACAATATCACCCAATGTGATAGGGTAGGACACAAGTCTTACCTAACACAGTCTAGACTTAGTTCTAGCCCGAGAAACGGCAAAACCATGTGAGAGATCGTCGCCTCACCCTGTTTTGTTAATTCGAAACGTGACCGAGCGCGATTGCGAGGTTTCTTTGCCAGCCCTTAGCTGACGACAAGGGTTCGCGTCAAAGTAAAAGTAAAGCAAAAGGCGAAAGATCCAAAACAGAAATGTTTCCATGTGCAAGCCTCTGAGGCAATAATAGTACTAAGGGAACATCAAAAGGGAATTACAAAACGGACAGAAGAATAATCATAAATTGCTCTAAGACGCAGGAGCATCCCCTGATCGGACACTTTTCTCCCCAGGAGAAATAGCATCTCCAGCTTCAGTAGGTGCAGCAGTTTCACCCGATGGCGAGTCAAAACTGGGGACCACAATGTCTTCCAAGAAAAGGCTCGGATATTTGGCCACCGTTAACTCCTTGGCCTTCTGGAACCCCTCTTGAAAGATGGAAAGCCCATCTTCTGTCCGCTTCCGAAGCCATTCATCCCCAGCAGTACCATCAAGGAAGGCATGAATTGCCTTATTCCCAATCTCGTCCTTTTCATGCCTTAGTTTCTCACATCTTCTTTCAAGACGACCGAGTTTTGCAAGCAGATCAGCATTCTCAGTCTTGAGGTTCTTAACCTCCTTGTCTAGTTTGTCAGCCTTGCCTTCGGCTGCTCTCTTGTCAGTTTCGGCATTGCGAGCCACATCCATCGCCATGGCGAACCTGTCCTACATTTGGCTGCTATAGCAGTAAGCCTGAAAATAAGAGAGAGATGAAGACGAATTATGTGTCAGAAAGACGGGGAGAGTTTAAGTAACAACTCAAAAAAAAAACTAGGGAGTAAAGAAAGTATTATTACGTTGTAAGCAGCTTGGACGTGTGCCATAGCAAAGGCCTCATGAGGCTGGTTTTCCAAGATAAGTTTATCACTTGGCAACACCCCATGAGCTAAGTGTTGAGCGGAGACGTGCGAGTGGGGCATTCCCGAATCCCCTCTCTTAATGGTCCATCGGGGACGAAAGATTGGATCCTTGTCGATGGGAATATCCTCAACCATAAGCGTAGGCACTGGTGGAATAGGAGCGCGAAGCCGTTTCACGATAGGAGAAGAACCTTCCCCCGTGCTCTCCTTCCTTTTCCCCTTCGAAGCCTTTTGCAGCAATCCTATAAAGTCACCTTTTGCAGCATCTCCTTTGCCAGCCATTTCTGTAAGAAAACAAAAGAAACCGAGTTAGATAACTTGTTCACAAAAAGAAAGGACAGAAATATATAAACATGGCTCCAGACTCTACCTAGACTTGGAGTACTAGAAGTTGATGTTCCTATCGTCTGTTCTCGAGTCTTAGACTTCGAAACAATTCGAGGTTCTAAAACAGGAGTTGGAGGAACATGCATTGCAGGGGCAGGAGGAATGAGCCCCGCATGCTGCATCTCTTGATCTGTAAGGGGTTCATCAATATTGAGAACACCCCTCCTCTTTATGTGATCAAGCAGTTTCTTTGTCATATCATTGGGAGCCAGAAAACCCTTCTTTTCGTAATCTTTACAGAAACCGTTCCACCTTCTTGGGAACTCCCATTTGCCGCTTGGCCGCTGAATGAAGAAGTAGCGAGAGTGCCAACCTTTGTTAGATTTGGGACCCCCCTTTATCACTCTGATCCGATTATGAATATAATACCAGCCAACGCATTTGGCCACATTCTTTATAAAGCATACCTCAAGGTATAACCTCATGAAGTCATGGACCGTCACTGGATACCCTGAGGTCTGCACAAGGTAGATCAAGCCAACTAGCTTCCTCCACCCGTTGGGCACAAGTTGACCTGGCACCATTTTATAGTGGTTGAAAAAGGCAACGGCAAAGGGGTGCATTGGGATTCTATAGCCAGACTTAATCTGGCCTTCGTAGACACTGGTTTCCAAGTCCGTACCATAGTTGGCAGGCTCTTGGAGTGCAGGAACCCGAGCAGAGAAAGGAGGAGGCAACGGATATTCTTCCAAAAGAGAGACTATACTTTCTTTTGGCATCTTGTTCCTCTTCTCATCTGCGGCGAACCAAGTGTCTTCATCGAACTTATCTTCAGCTTCATCTTTGATTCCCCCAAGAGCATCATCTATATGGGGAAACGAAGTGCTGGTTTGGGGAGCAGAAGTTCCTACTTGACTGTTATGAGTTGAAGTACCTACTTGTGAGGATCTACTTTCTGAATCACTTTCTAAATTTTCTGTTGAACTACTCGAAGGTGACGAAGAACTACTTGAAGTTGTTGAAGACATATTCTAAACAGACTCTACGATATTCAGAGCTACTAAAGGGATATAGATATGTGCCGAGCAGGAAAATGAGAAGAAGAACTTACTTGTCAAAGTGAGCCGAACAGAGATAGAGTGAGTAGCAGGGGGCAAATGAAGAGAGGAGCTCCAAATGTATATAAATAGGAATTGGAATAACTGCCATTGTAAAGGCGGCAACATTTAATTCACGTCTGGCGCGTTTCCCGGAGTATTTAAATTTAAAATTTGAATTTAAACCGCCACAATTTTGATGGCTAAAGGAACGTTACAACCGTTTCGATTCCCGGCACGTGGCAAAGCCCGAGCATAATGCCACGTGGCAAAGCCCGAGCAGAGTGCCCGAGCAGAGTTCCCGAGCAGAGTCCTCGAGCAGAGTGCCCGAGCAGATGCCCGTGCATTGTTTCCGAGCAAGTTTCTCGAACAGAGTGTTCATGCAGCTTACCCGAGCAGAGTGCCCGTGCAGCGTGCCCGAGCAGATTGCCCGAGCAGAGTGCCCGAGCAGCGTGCCCGAGCAGCGTGCCCGTGCAGCGTGCCCGTGCAGCGTGCCCGAGCAGAGTGCCCGTGCAGCGTGCCCGAGCAGATTGCCCGTGCAGCGTGCCCGAGCAGATTGCCCGTGCAGCGTGCCCGAGCAGAGTGCCCGTGCAGCGTGCCCGAGCAGATTGCCCAAGCAGATTGCCCATGCAGCGTGCCCGAGCAGAGTGCCCGAGCAGAGTGTCCAAGCACATCATGCCGGCTAGACCATGATGATTAACCCCAGGTCTCCCGAGAGGGATTCCCGACCAGGCCTCCCGAGCAGGATGCCCGACCAGGCCTCCCGACCAGGAAGCCAGGATGTGCGACCAGAATTCCCGACCAGGATGCCCGAGCAGGCCTCCCGACCAGGATGGCCGACCAGGATGCCCGAGCAGGCCTCCCGACCAGGATGGCCGACCAGGATGCCCGAGCAGGCCTCCCGACCAGGATGCCCGAGCAGGCCTCCCGACCAGGATGCCCGACCAGGCTTCCCGAGCAGGATGCCCGACCAGGCTTCCCGAGCAGGATGCCCGACCTCCCGACCAGGATTGCCGACCAGGAAGCCAGGATGTGCGACCAGAATTCCCGACCAGGATGCCCGAGCAGGCGTCCCGAGCAGGCCTCCCGACCAGGGTGCCCGACCAGGACGGCCGAGCAGGCCTCCCGACCAAGGTGCCCGACCAGGACGACCGAGCAGGCCTCCCAAACAGGATGGCCGACCAGGCTTCCTGAGTAGGATGCCCGACCAGGCTTCCCGAGCAGGATGCCCGACCAGAATGTTCAATCAGGACTCCCGAGCAGGATGTCCGAGTCGAACGTCCGAACATGATTTTAGTCGATTTTCTACATTAGATGCCTTTAACTGTTCACTTGAGGGAACGGTCAAAGACAGGGGGCATTATGATATGGCTAAATATATCCACCCAACCGACTAATGACACGTGGCATGTTTGACTTTGAGTGGACTGACAAACCTGTAACGAGATAGAACCTAAGAGAGGTAATAGAAGCCGTTAAGGACTCAAGTGCTAAAGGAAGAGTCCTAGTATAACACTTCTACGAGAAGATCAGGCAGAAGAGAGTTCTAAAGAAGAAAGGAGTCTAGAGCTCACCTATATATTGGGCAGATCTTCAGGTACACAGACAAGTAAACACACACACAAGCACTCAGTGCATTTTATACTATTCAGATTCTACTCAAGTAACGACGTTCTGACTTTAGCATCGGAGCCGCCTCCACCGGAACATCCCCGGTGGTCACTCTGTGCTCTATTTTGCAGGAATATTTCCTAGCCGTGGTCCCGATCAATATTCAAGCTGTAACACTTATCAATAGTGAAACATTTTCAGAAGTTGGTTTCTTTAACTTTCTCTTTGAATCTTCTCTTATCTCTTCAGAAAAATTTATTAAAAATTAAATGTCATTTAGTGGTATCTAATTAAAGTAAAGTTATTAGCGAAAATCTTATTTGTTGATGTAAGCACAAACACACTCTTATTGTAACCTCACACAACCCAGTGGGATTTGAAGTTGTGGCTGCCAAGAGGCAAGAGAAGTCACACCACCATGCTAGTTCTAGGCGAGAGGTAGAACAAAGCCAATGCTTCGGAGTCTGCTGCCAAAATGTTTGTCTCGCTGACGAAGAACTTAAACAAAGAGAGTGTGCACCGCTAAGTCGGAAGTCACCCACCGGTTCCGAAACCAAAAAGTGGCATCACGTGCCTTAAAGAGTACTCATCACACCACCGCCTCACAGGGTCACGATGCCCCCACACACGGGGTCCTTCCCTCGCCCACAAGACAAGGCCAGTCAAAGCCACTCACTCACGAGACCACTTTTTCCGTCTTCTAGCAAAATCATAAGCATCAATCAATTACACATTAGACAAACACCTTTGCCCCTAATAATTCTTATCCCTCCGTGCTTTTATATATTTATTATTATTATATATTATATATCATCATGTGAATCCGCGTTTACATACACACTCACTGCAAACAATTTAGCATAGTTGTGCAAATACAAGTAAGCTACTTTATACTTGTGTTAATTTTGGGCAATAGTTTAAAAGCACAGTATATTTTTTTGGAGATCGTTTGAAATTGATTCCTAAAAATAAATTTTGAGTAAATCTAAATCAAGAACTGTTTTTAATCTGTTTTAAGCATGATAAATTAATAGTTATTGAAGGTTTTTAGAGAAAAGAGCCATGGAAATAAATTTATTGCGACAAAATAACTATATTATTTATTCAATTTAGAGAAAGCATTTAATGTCGTATTTACATGTGAAGATATTTTTGTAACTTCGTGGATCAATCCTGATGCAGAGTATTCAAGAATTACTCAATTTTAAGCCATTCTAGAATCGATCCGACACCCCCCCCCCCCCCCCAACCAAGAAATTTTTCCAAAAATGTCTCCAACTTTTGTTTATTTTATCTTTGTTTCCCCCAAGCACAACCCCCCGCGGCTGCCACTAATGAATTCCACCTCGCCAAACTCCGGTCAGTGACAACATTGTATAAAACACCCAACCAGCGCGCGCGCACACACACATACACATACACAGTACAAGTCCTTTATGTTTGTCCCCATCTTTATTTTTGTTCAAAGATTATGAAGACTGCAATATATGTTTCCTCTGTATGAATGGTATCAACTTGATATGAAACTACGAGTACATTTATGTACAGAAATGAAGAGAAACTTTCAACAAATTAAAAGCTAGGAATTCGATGTTAAATGAGTTTTCTTATACGAAGGTATGATGTTTCCAACAAATAATGAATGAAATCATCAAAAGAAGGAAAGAATCTTGAAAACAATGCTAAAACCTACCATCGAAGGATTACCAGTTTGAAAAGTTTAGTGAAATTATGGGGAAGAAGAGTGTTTTTCCCGCTGATTCTCACACCATGAATGCAACACCACTTGCTCAAATGCCCGTTTAAAACTGAAGATAGTGACCGGCATCAGCATTTGAAACATCAATCAAGTCTGTACCGGCTAGATACACAAACCCAGAAACCTTAAAACCTCGAAACCCTTAACTATGCAGGGAAAGAATTGAAATGATCGTCAATTATGAGAAATTCTAGCAAGTATCCACCACTCGAAAAAGGCTCCTTCATCCAGTAACGTCACTGCCGCTGGCACTTCATCTCCTACCTACCAACCCCATCAACGGATTCACCTAATCAATGTCGGTGGCGGTCCAAAGTGGTGGATCATGGAGGTTGGGAAGATAGCGAAGGTGGTTGTAGGGGATGGAGTGGTGCTCGTAGGGGATGGGATCTGGTGTCGTGGCGGCGGCGGCGGTGTGAGGGCCGTGGCGACGGTGATGAGGTTGGGGTAGAGGACGAAGATTTAGGGGGTTAATTGCGTGTTTCACACCAAAAAATGGCCTAAGTGACACATTTAACATCTGCCGATCAAATCCAGTTAAGAATCTTCGTTAGAGTGACGAAGTTGTAAAATTTTTCAGAGTATTACAAGACGCTCATAATAATTATTAAAATTCATTAGAATGACACATCGAACACTATCATGACTAAATTTGGGGAGCATAAATAACTAACAGTTATTATTGACACTATTGTGAAGCATTTTTCAAACTTCCTACCATACCGTTAATTTTGCTTTTTGAAACCATTGAACACCTCTTCTAAAAAAATTGACAATGGTCATTTAAATTATGTTAAATTTAAGCTCATATTCTAATCATCTCCTAATTTCTAGACTCTATATCTTTCTCCATCTATTTGTAATTACTTATAACTTTTTTTCTTATGATTTTCTATTACCGTATATGCTTTCCCTCCCCCCCAACCCAAATGTCGACCTTTTAATTTGCAAAGTTATCAATGGTGATTTCTACCTTTGTACATAATTGTGTTTGCACTGGTTGGTATTCCAAACCCTAGTTAAACATTAAGCGCTATCATTATAAATTTTAGGGTTTTTAGTTATAAATACTGTATAACAATGCCGAAAGTAAATATTATTAAGAACATAGAAAATTCACTTGAATTATTTAAACATAAATAGCACTGAAAGATGGGATTCAATTAACGAATATTGAAGGTCGAAATATAAAAATAGTGATTAGAATTTAAGTAATTACTGCTAACTAAGATCGTACTCTTAAGTAAAAATGGATCCATATGTTAACGTTAGAACTAATGGCTAACGACAATTCCAAACAAAAGAGCCAAAAGGGTGGTCCAAAGAAAGATCTATATACACTAAAAATTGTCCACCGTCGCATTCTCAAATGTCACACTCCGACTGACACCCATATTAACTCTATCTTTCTTCTCTCTGTTGGTTTCTGTACAAACTTTTGTTTTCTTGTACAAATTCAAAGATATAAGTACCAACCCAACATTTGAATAAAAACAGTCGAATTTATGTTATTTTCATAGCCCAACAGTCGAATTTTGAATAAAAACACAAGTAAACGTTCGTGTTAGCTTTACCAAAAAACGTTCATGTGCACACCACCCAAGAAAGTTGCAGATTCTTCTCCACTCCTGCTATTCATTATAGATTACTTTCTCTCCCTCTCTCTCTCTCTCTCTCACTCATTCAAGTGACAAAAGAGTTTTTTCCATCATTAAAGAAGAAAAGTAGAGTGGCCCATGTGCTCCCATTTTCCTTCAGTATATGGAGGTTTAATGGTGGGTTTTTGGGTTTCTCTTAACAGCTTGGTGTAGCTAAATTTTTCTGGTTAGCTTCAGTCCATCACCCTTTCTGCTTGTAAGTACTTGTACTTTTAACCTCAAAGTATGGCATGTTCTTGAAAGAGTTTCAGCTTGGCCATCTTTGTTGCGTCTGCTTCCTGTGAATTTGGTGGGTTTGGCCTTGACTTTAACTGTTAAAGGATGGAGGGCATTCATGCGGTGCAAATAATGGTGGGGCTTTATTTGGTCATATTTTTGGTAAGCACATGGTGTCAGGAAATAGGGGATGAAGTTACTGCTGTGTATATTGTGACTATGAAACAAGCCCCTGCTGCTCATTACATCGGTGTGCTGAGCGGGAGTAAAGATACTTCGGAGCAGGGTGGTTCTGGGAGTGCGAATATATTGGAGAAACCACGGTACCATGTTTTGTTACTTGTATTCATTTAATTTAAGTAAGGCACATGATGGTTGTGATATATTTGGCTGCTCAGACTAACTGGTTCTTACATTTATTCGTTGTGTAATTGCTCTGCTTTCATGTTAGTTTTATGTTACTACTTGTGCTCTAATATTAGGTATGGTTTTTTTTTTCTTTTTCCCCCTTTTGTTGCTTTTCTCTGTTTATTCTTATTTTTGCGTAAGGAAAATTTCAATTTAGGATTATGTTGGCTTCTAACTCAAACCTCCAATCGAGTGGTACGCAGAAGGCTACACTCAGATTCCAAGTGCAGGTTCTTTAAGGACTTGGGATATGGTAATAAAATTGTAGGTTGTGCGCCCAAATGTGAGCATTTAACTTCTAAGAGAGGCTTTTGATGAACTAACCTATGAAGGCTTTTGACAATAAAAGTTAAAAGACTACATTAGTCTACTCCTTTGAAGGCTTTCAAAAGAAACAGAAAAAGGATTTGATTGATGTTGGTGATGATGATACGACGAGTCTTGCAACACATACTTATAATGCAACAAAATATAGAAAATAACTTATCCTAACAAATGGGTAACTACCCTCTAGAAAATAACCAATGCCATTTATCCCTAGACAATAGGAACACATTTCACATAAGCTATCTTCTTCACATGAGAAAACAGCTTCCAGTGAAACTTGCATCCATCGCCATCTCCTCTTGCAAATTCTAATAAGAAACATTAGAGCCAATTACTGGAATTTAGTTACAGAAAAGACAAGTCATTAACTTTTAGTGGCTATTGATAGTAGCTATCGATAATGTGTAAGCCAATGACCTATCGATTGAGAATTTATATGCTGGTGCCAACAGGTTACCAATGTAGATTATATGTCTTTTGATTAGTTGTTGTTTTCGACCAAGGATCAAGGCCCTTCTGGTGTTCCTGTATGAAATTTTGTATATCTACTATTTTCTGTTTTGGGTTCTCCAAGAATTGAGTCCCTGGGCTTTAATGGAGCTCAAATGGGTTCTATGAGAAGTAGACGCCACGACACTCAACATTCTGGACCCTGATGGGGGACTATGAGAATTGGATCCTGACGAGTTACTTGAAATGCTCGAGTTAATGGGTTCCCCTTCAGTAGGAGGTCAAGATTTTGAAATCCTTCCGTGTCGTCCATTGTACTACGTTGCATCTATCGCTGTTGTAGTTCAGTTTATTTTCAAATGAGATATTGTTTATATTGCTTCTAAGGAAGCTTCAACCTTTCCCCGCTCTTTGGAAGGTGGGAGTGATACCATTCCTACAGAAATTGTGGTTACTTGGCTTTAGAATATTTTTCTTTGTTTTGTTCCACCCCCGCGTTTCTTTATTTTGGGTAAAACTTTCATGGAGTAAAACTAAACAACAAGAATCTGTCAATCTAGGTCGTCACTAAGCAGAAAAGGTGAATCCAGTATAATAATATCTCCGTGTTCACTTAAAACTAGCTGTCATGCTTGTACTAAATTTACATTTTAGTTTCTACCTGCCATTTCTTTTTTTACGGTTTACTAGTTCTTCTTTCAGTTAGTTTCTGAATTATGAAAGTCGACCTATCTATCTTACTCTTGATAATTTTTAATTTAAGTTCAGCAACTTTTCGAGAACAGATCGACGTTATGCTTCTTATATTGCCCGAGTCCATGATTCTCTCTTGAAAAAGGTGTTTAGAGGGGAGAGATATCTAAAATTGTACAGCTACCACTACTTGATCAATGGGTTTGCGGTTCTCGTGACGCCTCAGCAGGTATGGTCTATGTGAAATGATTTGTTCCCTTTTGTATTCATTGTCTTCAACTATCTGGAAAGATAAACTTTGGTGCTTTCATTAGTAGGTCTTTTTCATATCGTTGCCAAGTTCCACTCGCAAGTGCACGTGCACGTATGTGACATGAAGACATTTTTTTTCAAGTCTTTGCTGTTCTTTTATATAAAAAAATTCTTCTAATGGTGATGAAATGTGTAGGCAGAGAAGCTATCAAGGAGGAGAGTGGTGGCAAATGTAGTATTGGATTACTCAATTAGAACTGCGACCACCCACACTCCACAATTTTTGGGTCTACCTCAAGGGGCATGGTCACGAGGGGGCGGATATGAGACTGCTGGAGAGGGAATTGTGATCGGGTTTATTGACACTGGTATCGATCCGACACATCCCAGCTTCTCTGATGTTGCATCTGAAAACCCATATCCTGTCCCAGAGCACTTTTCTGGTATTTGTGAAGTCACTCGGGATTTCCCATCTGGATCCTGCAACAGAAAGCTTGTTGGGGCACGCCACTTTGCAGCATCTGCTATAACTAGAGGGATTTTTAATGCAAGTCAGGACTATGCTTCACCATTCGATGGAGAAGGCCATGGGACGTGAGTATATTTCTTTTTGCTGTGATGGTTTTGGATGAAGTTTCTGTTACTATTTCGGCCATGGATGCTGATTCATCTCCTATGCCGTGCTTTTTCTTGCGTTCTTTCTTAAAGCTTACTCTTTTGAGGTGATTAAGACTCGCAGAACGATGGTTAGCTGAAAATAGTACAGAAAAATGTAGTAATCATATCGAAATAGAAAGTCAATAGCTAAACAATATAAAGAATTAATTAACTGATAGAATTCATGGATAAGAACCTCCCACATTCATGTAAACATCTTTTACTTGTTCTTAATCGAAATAACTTGATACTTGGAGCATACCTGGATACTTCACAGTTCCCTCAGCATGGCACTGATGTCAAAATAGAATGTAGTTCAAAAATCCATTAGATATAATGTTTTTTTTAATGGCTGCAGAATGATGTGCTTACCAAAGATGGCCAAGTTTTAACCCTCTTGGTCTATTCTTTGTTTTAGTTTCGTTTGCTTTTCTTTTTCTTTTTTTTTTCCCCTTTTTTCGGACTGCACCTGGAAATTATTTTCTGTGCGCTAAGCTTCATTTGTATACGAGGCTTTGAACAAATCGGACTGTTAATTTTAAGACCTATGACCTATGAATTTCCCTCTAGTCCATATCTTTTGGTTAAAGGTTGTATCTTATTAAAATTATCTCTTAATTCATTTCTCTCTTTCCAAAAATGAATAGTAGGTAAATCTTTGTTTTTTTCCCCAAAAAAATTACAGGCACACAGCTTCCACGGCAGCAGGGAACCATGGAATTCCGGTGGTAGTAGCTGGGCATCAATTTGGCTATGCCAGTGGAATGGCTCCTCGTTCACAGTAAGCTATCAGAGGTTTTGCTCATCATCTCATATGTCTGAAATGCTCACATGAAATGATGGCATGGGAATAAAGGCATTTAAGATCCCCTCGTACCACTTTAGGCGTCATTATGATCGTAAACGTTCATCATCATTACCTATGCCTTTGTCCGACAATTAGTTTGGTCGGCTACATGAATCCTTTTTTTTCTCGAACACCCCTATTCACATGTTCTCAGATACATACCCTTGGCTCAATTAACACCCATCAACTTGGCACTTTTTCTCATTGGGGCTGTGAGCTAGCCATATGTCAGATTCCATTATCGCAATAATAATTAGCACAAGCCTTTAATACAAAAACAATATCCTAAACCCTAAACATTAAAAGTACCAAACTGCCGTGCATAAATATATAAAAACCTATATTAAACTCACTATCTAATACTATTTCTACTCTAACATGGTTTGCCAAGGAAAAAGAAAATACAATGCCAAAGCAAAATAAGCCAAAAAACTTTAGTTGCTATATTATGTATGAGTAATGTGTCAATATTGAGTAATTGCCGATGCCCATGCCGGTGCCCATGGCAATGGACATGCCATGATCATGACAATGACAGAACAAAGAGAGAATGCAGCAACGGAGAAGAGATCAATTGCAAGCGCTTCAAATTCAAGAAATGAAGAGAACCACCACTGCAGATCAGATAAGAGAGACATCGACTTGCAAATTCCCCAAAGAAAACCTGACCAATACAATATTTACAGATATAAAGGCTGAGAGTCTGAGATGAAGATGCAACACGAACGACTATCATAACCGTCACAAAAAGGATAGAAAAGAATAGAATGAGATGCAACTACGCGAAGAAAGAAACTTTTGCAATTGCCATCCGAAAAGAACATAGAGCAGAAATCACATGCAACCAAATTATGGAGGACTGTAACCCAAATAATGAGAGACAGGAGAACGATGCTAGTGCAACAGAAAATTCCATGAAGATGACTGCAAAACTTCAACCTGGAAATGGCAGAAGAAGAATCCTTACATGCCAACAAGGACATTAAGTCAATGCCAGACTACGGTTGCAATAAGAAGAAATTTGGAAAGAGAGAAGTACTAAACCATGCGATTTCAAGAACCAACAATCTGGTACCCTATGAACAGTACTACGTGAACAGAACTCGATGAACAGTGCTAACGTACCAGTGCTTTGCTAAAACAGAGAAACCAGGAGCCCTAACCCTAGCACTACAATCAGAACCCTAGGGCTCTGATACCATTTGTCATATTCCACTATCACAATGAATAAAATAGTACAAGCCTTGAATAGGAGAACAATAGCCTAAACCGTAAACATCAAAGGTACTAAACTACGCAGCATAATTACAAAAGCCCTTTAATACTATTTCTCCTCTAGTAGGGGCATCTAAAGGTCTACATTGATACTACCCAACCAATTCAAGCGACGTTACGTCATCTTTCCTTCAACTGGAGCCACCCCCACTTTCTTGGCGATATCCTCATTTTTTATTATCCCCCCTTTGTAGCCGCCCATCCACCCAACTACCTTAGTGTTTGGTTTCAGGTACCCCATCTTATGTGCACAATTTTCTAAGTTGCTTTACATTTTGGGCCATCAGCGTTGCTGGTGCTCTCATGCAATGAGCCACATCTCATCTCTCTCTCCTTTTTTAAGATCGTTTAGGTGCATGTCCCTAGATGTTTAAATAACTAACAATGTTTTCATGCTACTTCCCTCATGTCTGTATATACATATTTGTATCATTACTTTACTACGGCCAATTGTTTTCAGCATTGCTGTTTACAAGGCGCTGTACAAGAGCTTTGGAGGTTTAGCTGCAGATGTTGTTGCTGCCATAGACCAGGTATAAATTTGTTCATCATCCGTAGAACTTTCCCTTTTGCGCATCATGGTGCCACCTACAATGAGTTAGAGAACCTACCAGTGTGTGATCTCCATGGAACTTCTACTTGTAGACCCACTCAGTTAAATTTTCTCATGTTGATTTGATCGCCCGCAGGAGATCGGGTGGTTTGATCATATGTTTGAGGTGGCTGGTTAATGTAATACTAGCTACCTCTTTAGTGTAGAACAAGTATGGATAGGAGAGACCATAGACTCTAAGCAGAGGCGGCGACAGAACAGAAGAGATCATACTCTCATAGAGAAGGGAGAAACAAAATAAGATATCAAACCTATCATTCATTCAATCTACTTTTACAGTAAAAGCGAGGCCTAATATATAGGCAAAACCAGAATCAGTAGTCTACACTATATCTCAGACCAAGCATTTGGAGATCAAGCAATTTTTATGGAACCAAGCAATTTTCCTTTTACCTCTATGCATAGTTGTCAAGTTAAGATACCTATCGTGTATTCATATTGCGCATCTTGAGATATAAAGAAAGCAATATCCAGACTGAGAGTGCGGCTTAATCCGACTCAATTCTGTCTTAATTTGGCTTATTGGGTAGGAACCATATTGACATAAACTAGAGATTTTTACTCTTATTTACTCGTCATTCAATTTCAGAATGTATAATCTCTTTTGGGTTGATATGATGATATCGACTTATCTTTGGACTGCCTAAGTGAAGATGAAGTGGTGGGCCTACCCATCCCAACCAGGGGTATGCTGGGATTTGCAAAGAGCATATCTAGTGAATATGTCAGCATGTTTATATAAAAGAAAGAATCTCGTACTAGGAAACATGGCTAAGAAAAGTAGTATCAGAGACCAGGGAGAGGTGAGAAATGAGGCTTTGAGTTCTGACTTGTTTGCTTAGGCCTAGTTTGTGATTATTTTAGTGCATGGAATTGGCATGAACTAGTGAGATCTACTTGATCAAGCCATGTACAGCAACTACGTCTTTTAAAATGTGTAATCCTCATTCTTTCAAAATGAATACCCCCGACAAAGCACAATTTACTAAAAAATAGCATTAGAAACATTACCATCTCAGACTGTTCGAAGCTCACTTTCAAAGTTGCGGTCCATCAGATAATGTGTCCAATTGGCCCATCTGTAGAGGAAAATTTAATTTGTGCGTTGGCCATTGCCTTTAGCCATGCATTTTGGTGTAGGCTAAAAAAAGCCACAATAAATATGATTTGGAGGGAGTTGTAAATTTCTAATCCTTGCCTGCTGTGACGCCTTGAAATTTTTTGTTTCTAGTATATGGTATAAATATTCAACTCAACTGAGCCAGAAGCAGGAACACTTAAATGGAGCAACATGTTGTATTCATCCCTGACTAAGACATATCGAACATGTTCATGGCTTGCCTGAAAAAGGAAAGGGCGGACCCAGTGTACAAGGGTCCCACCATTGCGAGGTTTAGGGAGGGTTGTATTTATCCCTGACTAAGACATGTCGAACACGGTCATGGCCTGCCTGAAAAAGGAAAGGCCGTCCCAGTGTACAAGGGTCCCACCATTTCGAGGTTTAGGGAGGGTTGATGTACGCAGCGTTACCCCCACCATGGCTCATTTCACTTTTAATAATACCAGTTTGTAAGTCTCTGACACATATTGGACTCGCCGACAGGGCCCGGCATGTAGTTATTGGGTCTTATTACATGGATTAAATGGGAGTTGGTTTCTTTTTTGGGTGGTTATTCGGATATAGATTGTTTATTACCTTATTAACTCTATTCTGCAATCTGATGACTGTTACCTAAATAATCCCTTATTATTATTATTATTATTTAATAAGATGATAGAATGTGGATTGCTGTCCTTTGGCAGACACAAAGCCTGCTGTCTGACTTAAAACAACAGTTTTAGTAGGTAATTCTAAAAGGGTCTTCACTTTGATCAAAACTATTGCATTCACAGGCAGCTCAGGATGGAGTGGATATTATTAGCTTGTCAATCACCCCAAACAGGCGCCCTCCAGGGATTGCAACCTTCTTCAATCCTATAGACATGGCCCTGCTGTCAGCTGTAAAAGCTGGTATATTTGTTGTACAAGCAGCAGGCAATACTGGCCCATCACCCAAGAGTATCTCTTCCTTCAGTCCATGGATCTTCACTGTTGGTGCTGCTGCTCATGATAGGGTCTATAGCAACTCCATAAACCTCGGCAACATCACCATTTCAGGAGTGGGACTTGCACGTAAGTCAGTCTCGAAATAGATTTCATTGTCTTACTCTTGTGGCATCCCTGCAACTGTTCCAAAGGCTCTTGTGCTTCATATAGTTGGAGAACTTGAGAGCATGTTTGATATCGCATCCAGGAAATTCTTGTTTCTGGTATCGTTAAAACTTGAGATACAATCCCACATGGAAAAATAACATTTACCAATACAACATATAAGCCTTGTGGACCTCTCACACCTTATTGCCAATTAGTTTTTGAGTTGGATACTTTCACATGGTATTAGAGCAGGTTGATCCAAGCCCGCAAACAATTAAAAAAATCGACCGTCACCCAATAAATTCATCCTGTGTGGTGTTGAGGTATAATTCCACACGGGAAGAGTAACAATTCGCAATACCATAGATAAGCCTTGTGGGCCTCTCCCCTCATTTCCAATTGGTGTTTTGAGTTGGATGCTTTCACATTTATTGAAATAACCAAAAATTGAACACTGGAAAACCAATTGGTTGAAAGTCTCTCGTATGTCAGTCGGGCCTAACTCTTCTAAAAATTGACCTTTTCTGATTGATGTATTTACATATGTAGTGCAGCTAGAATTAGCTTTGGTCTAGTGTTAGACATATTTAATGAAATCGCTTACAAGCTAATATAGATGCAAAGATAGAGAGAGAAGAATAATGATCAGCTTAAGAGTTTTTAGCTTCATAATCTGTGGCATGTTTTTAAACAAATTTCTAGTGGAAAATCCAAGTTTATTTTAACTTGTAGAGCGTTTCCCCGTCAAAATCTTCAGTAAAGTCGTATCTAAAAGATTTTTCTGAAAGACTCATTAGAATCAATTGTCAATGTTGCTAACAAATTTTCAACGTCTTATGACCAGAAATCCATTTATGGAATTTTAGAAACTTAGTTGCAGGATTCTTGCAAGAAGCGTAAGAATACGAATCTCTATGAGATTCACAAATTTGTGCTCCTAACATGGGAGCTTGTTGTGATGCCGAACCCAGGTAGGATGTGTTTGCAAATTCAAGTATCCGCAGATTCTTTTCTCTTGTTGGCACCTTAGTTGCACGAAGCCGGAGCGCGTTGGGGGGGGGGGGGGGGGTGTAGGTGGGAGCGGGTAAGCGTCGGCACCTAGAAGAATCTGAGTTGGAAGCGTTCGCAGAGAAACAGATAGAAAAATATTTTGTATAAATTTTTTGCAAAAGATTTGGGATCTTTTAACAATATAACAAAATGTGGTTAGCTTAGAAATAATCGGAAGTTAAGTGGAGAATATGAAAAAAGTTCAGTGTGGTCTAGCTGTCTGACCTGATTCAACCATCAACCTAATTAAAAAGGTTAAATGGCATTCAACCCCTAATGGTTTGCCCGTTTTGGCAAATAACACCCTGTCGTTTTTAATCCCCCCCCCACCCCACCCCCGCCCCCCCCCCACCCGCGGCTGACGTGTTCAAATTTGAAGCGGTTGACCCAAAATTGACTCGCCATTAAAATTTCTGAACGGACACCTCTAATGTCCTATTCAGGGGACATCTTGGGAGTGCTATTTTGGTAAAATATTTACGATATAGAAACAAAAGGGACTTTTTCTGTTTTTTCTCTTATTTTTCTTCTTTTACTCCCTCACCACCGCCACCACCACCACCTTCACATCCTAGCTCCATCTCTACTACCTTTCTCTAGTATCCAATTAATGATAAAAGTTCAGCAAAAACAAAAGTATTAATGGTAATTAAACATAACTCAGCCACCCACAAACAACCCTAACTAACCATTACCGACTTCTGCACCCCCAAACCATGACCATTGCTTTTACAATCACCACCATCACCTATCAGCCACGTAGGGCTGGCACAGACCTTAATTCTTGGTGCAAATACTAGCGCCCTTCTCGAAAATTTACCAATATATGTTCATAGGCCAAAAACTCAATAAGTGGTGTTACTTTTTTCATATCGAAACCCAGATCCTCCGTCTCCTTGTTAATACCATACTCAGAAGCAAAAAACAAGAAACTCGCAATTATGATCAGAGTTATTGATATCTGTCTTCTTCTCCTTGACTTTGAGGATGAAAGGGTCGATAAGGTGTTTATAGGAGAATTGGGTCTGTTTAGATTCATCATGTTTCTTCCTCAACTTGTGATATATTTTGGTACATAGTTTTGGTTAAATAGTGCTGAAGTTTTATAACTATGTTTTGGTTAATAGTGCTAGGTTTTATAACTAATATTGAGAATTAAATTCTGTGACCTCAAGTTTGTTTAGAGAGGTAAGTTGTAATGGTGATGGAACCAAGGCATCTGGTGGTGACGATGATTAACAGTGGTTGTGGTGGGGCACAAGGAGAAAGAGGGGAAATAGGGAGATGAGATAAGAGGGAATTGTAATTCAAAGTACTATTGTTATTCCTTAAGTGTTCAGTTTTTGAAACCTAAATTATCCTCTAATTGAAATTTTCAAGTGGCCAATAGCTTTTTGACACCTAATTTGTGTTTCATTTCGTACCAAAAAGTCACATGTCACTCACGTGGTAACGTCCATCCACAAAACTGCAACGATGTCGAATTTTGGTCTAATCGCAGCAATTTCTAAATGTCAAGGGGTTGGTTGCTCGATCTGAAACCTCGGGGTTTAATTTGCCGAAACAGGTAATGGCAAAACGGGAGAAACAAGGGGGCTGAATGCCATTTAGTCATTACAAAATCCAGCTGTAAGTAAACTTCGAATGCCCTTGCCTTGCTTCAGTTTGGTCAGCCCCAATCTATAGTATTCCCCAAGCTAATGCCAAGACTACCTTTCTGGAATTGTTGATAGCTTGACTTCTCAGATCCTCTCCTTTCATCCATAAGATTCCCTCTTGTAACATATTAGTTATAACCTTATGATTTTATTTGGTAAATAGGAATGAGATTATTTTTAACCAGGCTAGGCTAGATTCAAATAAAATCATCTTCCAAACTTCGGAGCTCGTTGGTATTTTGTTCACTTTTTTCAACAACCCTGCTCCTACTAGGATAAAAATCAATAAATCTATTGTTTACTCCAATGGTCCTCCCTTCCAATTTTCATCTAATAATTGCAGTTGTATCAATCCTCATGTTACTAATCTATGGCTTGGATGTCAATATGATGAAGGGCATAAGTTGACCGGTATTTGTATTATTGCTACAGATCAGTACAGTCAAGCTCGGCTGTGTGACCACCTTATCCGCTGAACCAGAAAACACTTCTAACAATGCCCCCAAAGTTTTTAGTAGCAAGTGGATAATTCTTTGCCTCAATTGGTATCATATTTTGCATGCTTGAATCAACTTGTTGGCGACCAAAATCATGAAGAGCACAATATTTTACGTATTTGACATCCAAGGATATTCTTTTTTGACTGACCAAGAATTTGATTGAGGCATAATACTGCACGTCTTTATACTTGCTTTTCAACATTTTACTTGCACGGTTGTTTAAACACATGTTGGTTATATATGAAGTTGTATATTTAACTCTAGAATCTATGTTAAAGAACAAGGCTTGCAAACACTTTCTATTCTAGCAAATGGGCCTGGTTTTTACTTCCTGATCAATAGCACGTCTCTCAACAGAGTTCAGATGGTAATGCTGTTTGTTTTTCTTCAGCTGGTACAGATAATGGTTCAATATACACGCTGGTTTCTGCGCTTCATGCTTTGAATGATACAACTGCCGAGAATGATATGTATGTGGGTGAATGCCAGGACCCTAGTAGTTTGAATCAGGATATTGTCCAAGGGAATCTGTTAATGTGTAGCTACTCAATACGGTTCGTGCTAGGGCTGTCCACCATCAAACAGGCCCTACAAACAGCCAAAAACCTCAGTGCTGCAGGCATTGTGTTCTACATGGATCCTTTTGTCATAGATTTTCAGCTTAATCCAGTTCCGATGGAATTGCCTGGCATTATTATTCCGTCTCCAGATAGTTCAAAAGTGAGTTTTTTGCTTGTTCTTGTGTGCGCATGACTTTGTGCATGGACGTGTGTTGTTCACAAATTTCTTTTCGTGGGTTGTTCCCTTTTGATAGCTTTCATTGGTAGAAGTAGAAGTTAGCTTGAGGTTGAGAATTTTTTATCATCATAACCCCCCCCCCCCCAGTCATTAGGAGCTATCTGTCACTGTGCACTGACCTTTTCATAATCCATATGGCAGATTCTACTCCAGTACTACAACTCTTCCTTGGAGAGAGACAGACTTACGAACAAAATTGTTAAATTTGGGGCAGTTGCATGCATTTCTGGTGGCCTAAAAGCAAACTACAGCTACTCTGCTCCGAAGATCATGTATTATTCTGCTAGAGGGCCAGATCCAGAAGACAGCTTTCTTGATGATGCTGACATATTGAAACCAAATCTAGTGGCTCCTGGAAATTATATATGGGCTGCTTGGAGTTCCGGTGGCACTGACTCAGTTGAATTTCTAGGTATTTAATCATCTAATGCACAAGAAATCAGAGAAGTGAAGGTTACCATGATCAAGGAGGATGACAACTCCAAATCTAAGTTGGTTTCCGAATACAATCTTTCAACTCTAAGCACGATTTTAGGGTTTCTTATTCAGCTTGAAAAAGGTTTTCTCTGGAGTAAAATTCCTTTTCGACGGTAACTAGGATTAAAATATTTGTTCCTCAGGAGTCTGAGTACCCTAAGCCTATGCAAAGAGACTCAATGCCTTGTTTTTAGAGCAGATCTAAACTTGTATTATAGCAGATCCAAACATGTATGAGAGCAGCAGATCAAAACAAGTAGAAATAGTTCAGAGAAATCTAGACACTATGAGAGATCTCATGGATAAGACCAATGCTTGTGAAGAGTAGGAATGTGTCTGCTGCCCCAATGTGATTGTAGAGTTTTAGCGCAACACACGACGAGAGGGGGATACGGTTCCACTCGTCATGCATTTGTATTTCCAACAAAGAGGGTTATCGTATCTTTCAAATATTAGGAACAAAAGTATCCGAGTCGGAGGATTTCTCCGCTCTATACAGTATCTTGGGTGATTTACTGATTTCACTCCTCTACTCCTTGATCATCATTACAATCTGGATATCCAATCCTAGTGAATTAGAGGGAGTGATCTCTCTTCTTTAAATTTTGGATTTTACCATTATTTTGAACTGTTCTTAAGTTGTTGACATCGTAGATTTTGTTAACATCTAGGTGAGGACTTCGCAATGATGTCTGGAACAAGCATGGCCGCTCCTCATATTGCTGGGCTTGCAGCTTTGATTAAGAAGAAGTTTCCCACTTTTACTCCTTCGGCCATCGGATCTGCACTTTCAACAACAGCTTCTCTCTATGACAAGGATGGAGGCCCCATAATGGCCCAGCGTGCTTATGCAAACCCAGATTTGAATCAGTCTCCTGCGACGCCCTTTGACATGGGAAGTGGCTTTGTGAATGCAACTGCGGCACTTGATCCAGGACTTATTTTTGATCTGAGTAAGTCGCTCTGCTTTTAGAAGAAAGACCTTTCATACGGATTGTCATGAATTGTGGGGTCTAAGATAATTATTGGTTAATCACGACCCTTTGAGTTTATTATCAAGTAGTTTACAGGAAGACTGCTTAAGGTTTCTACAGTTGCAAATGCATCTCCCGTTGTTCGTGAAATTGCTATGCACCCCATTCTGCATATGATTTTTTCCTTAAATTTTGGGGTTGCATGAGTCTTTAACAGAACCCACAGCAATGAAATACCTTGGATGTCTAAATAGTACGTCTAAACCACGACTATGAGCAAGTGTCTAAACTATTACTACGAGCAAGTGTCTAAACTATTACTACGAGCAAGTTGAGTCCTTCAATGTCAAAACTTGCAGAAGACGAAGAAAATTGAATCTTGAAGGAGAGAATTTATTAAAAGGTTTCATGGTATTCCTCTTTCCTCAATGTACTAGGATTTGAAGAGGTGCCAAGGCATTGCCAATCACATCATGGAAGTCAATTTTGACCTATGAATTGTTTACTAGGAACCCTTTTGTACTGGTGTCAATCGGTAGGATAGTGTGTTTGCCATCCAATTTAACTTGGGATGTAAAATGTCCATTCTTAAACCAACTCACAGTATACATTAAACATGTCTCATTCAAATGAGTGATACATGTGATTGTACCCAAAAAGAGACAAGCAAAACGATATATGTGATTGGTGGGTAGTCTCTTTGCCTGGTGAGGGCATACAAATTTCACTAGGCCTTTGTTCAGTTGCTTAGAGTAATGGGATTTGGACTGATAGGGTGGTTTTTGTTGAGCTGCAGCAAGTCTTGCTGTTTTCTTCTATTTTACTTGCTAGATTAAGCGCCTTTGTTGCTTCTATCCCACTTTATTTTCATGGGCATTGTATTTTCCTTGGTGATTCCTGCTGACTATCTTCTGTCAAGCAATTAGAAGTGGCCTTCTACCCTTAAACTTACAAAATACATCCTTACAGATATAGAAAATATGGCCACATTCTTTGAACTCACCATTTCTGGTGTGGGGATGGGCGGTGGGGCAAATATGTGGAATCAGAATTCCTCTTTTCGATTCTCTTCAGCAAAAAACAGGGTTGTCACACTTGGAAATCAGCGTGCTAATTGAGTTAGGCATTTAAATTCACTTGAATGGTAGTCTATGTGCCTGATGAGGGCGCACAACTTTCACTTGGCCTTTGCTCAGTTGCTTAGAATCACGGACTTCAGACTGAGAGGGGGGCACTTTTGGAGTGGTAGTCTCATATTGTAATATTGGTTTCTAGTTGCTCGTGGGCGTGGTATCTTCGTAGATGATTCCTAATGACTATCTCCTAGCAAGCAATATCTAATAGGTGGCTTTTGTTCTAGCCTTAAACTTGCAACATATCTCCTTAATTTTGACTCATCAGAGTAGAGCCACATTCTTTGGACTTGCCATTTCTGGTGTTGGGGGGATAGTTGGAATCACAATCCCTCTTTTGTGTTCTCTTCAGCAAGATACACGGTTGCCACTTATGGAAATCAGCATGTGTATCAACTTGGGCATCTAAACTCAGAATGGCCATTTCCCATCATTTGCATATTTCTGCAAATAATGGTAAATGGTCGTTATGTGCGTACGATATTCATTCAGAATAGCTAGAAACCATAGAGGACCAGTGGTGTGAGTTTGCCGGAATCCCAAAAGAAGCCCCAAAAGGCCTCAAGTCCTTTGTTTCTTGAGGATCACAGGGATGAACCATCCTTTGTATACAGACGTGTGTTTAGATGTGCACCTTGATTGAGTTTCTGCTGCTCTCACCCTGGTTCTGATTGTTTGTGGTTCACATTCTATTGTCATACAAAAACTGCAGCACCTGAGCTCGAACGTGTTAATTATATTTGCAGGTTATGATAACTATGTATCATTCCTCTGTGGCATAAATGGATCAGCAGCGGTGGTTCTAAACTACACTGGCCAGAGCTGTGGAGTTCCTGCCACGAATGCCATAGACCTGAACTTGCCTTCTATCACAATTGCAAAACTGAACCAGTCCAGCATCGTACAGAGAACTGTGACTAACATTGCAAATAATGAGACATACAGTGTGGGGTGGAGTGCTCCTTATGGAGCGTCTATAAAGGTCATGCCGACTCACTTTTTCGTTGCAAATGGGGAGAGACAGGTCTTGACTGTTTTCGTTAATGCTACAATGAACAGCTCCGTGGCAAGTTATGGAAAAATTGGACTCTTTGGAAATCAAGGACATATTGCCATCATTCCTGTATCAATCATTGGCAAAATCTTGTATAACGCGACTAGTAACTGAGGACTGTACACTGATATTTCTTTGTTTCTTGCCCTTTTTTTGTTGATGTAAGTCATGAATAATTTCTGGAAGATATCTAATTTTTTGATTCATTGAATATAGATGCTGAAGCTGCTGTCTGATATGTAGATATAGTGATTGACTAATGCTAATCAAGGAAATGATTCAGTTCCAGAGCCCGTAAACGACACATTTCAATTATTTATGATGGAACGCCAGGCGAGGCGAGTCTAGATTCAGGGGGCACCAACGAATGATATAAATGCTACCGTTCCAGGGCTAATATTTATGTTTACTTTCACTTAACTCGTCTCTTCACAATAATTATGATAAAGAAAATACCAATTCTGGGATCACCAGAAAAAAAGTTCCTCCACTGAAGAGGCCAAAGAAAGAGAAAAATAAGACCTATCAGACCCAAATTATATTCCAGTAAGCAAATATCAAAAGGGTGAATTACACAAAACTCCCTGACGTTTACACTCGGTTCTCACCTAAGATCCTGATGATTCAATTTAAACAATTAACACCCCAACATTAAGAATTAGTTTCAATTGGCCCCAAAATCATTTTTCCGTTTAAACAAAGGTGGATGGCCATCCACCTTGAAGGGCATTTTTGGTAACCAATATTTAGTGGTCACTCTGTGTGTGTCTCTTTTTCTATCTTGGGTAAATTACACTTATATCCCTGATGTTAGGGTATAATTACAGTTAAGGACAACGAGTTTCAAAATGTAACATTCCGTGACCAAACAATTTTAAAATGTATCAGCCGTGTCCAGCCGTTAGGGTTCCATCCAAAAATTGTACTTTTTGTATGATGTCATCAATATGTATTTTTAAAATGACGATATTACCCTTTGTACTGTATATATTGAAAAATATCTGTTTATTATTATATATGATTTATTTATCAGTTTTAGTTTTAGGATATTCTTGAAACCCTAATTTGCAAATTAGGATTTTCTTGAAAGCCTAATTTGCAAATTAGGATTTTCTTGTAACCCTAATTTGCAAATTAGGATTTTCTTGTAACCCTAATTTGCAAATTATGATTTTCTTGTAACCCTAATTTGCAAATTAGGGTTTTCTTGAAAAATATCCAATATAATAGTTTAAATGTTCAAATTAGGATTAAGGATTTTTGGATTAAGGTTTTTAGAATAATTATTTTGTCTTCCCCGGCTAGTTAGCCGGCAGCCCCTTCCTTTCGCCCCACGCCGGCAGCCCCTTCCCCTCGCCCCACGCCGACAGCCCCTTCCCCTCGCCCCACGCCGACAGTCCCTTCCCTCTTACACGCCATGGCAGCCCAACTACCGGCAGCACACGCGGTCGCCGGCGACTAACTCCGTTCCCCGCGCCTTCATCAAAATGCCCCTTCATCGTGCCTCTGCGAGCATTGTGCCGATGCGACCGCGCCGTTACCACTGCAACCGTCCGATCAGCAGCCCGTCGCCGGCCAACAACTCCGATCAGCAGCCCCACGCTCCTTCACCGAGCGCCATCACCAACGCCTCAGCACCGCAACCATCTTGCAGCTGCCACCACCGCCCGGGATTTATCACTGGCGCCATCTCGAGGTAAGGCGACGTCGGCGACGGGAAAGGGGAAGGGGGAGGGTGGGGGCGACGGGGAAAGGGAAGGGGAAGGGTGCGGCGACAGGCGAAGGGGTGCTGTCAACGGTGTTGAGACAGAAATGGCCAAATGGGCTTGGGGGGGAGTAATGACATTAATGGCATTAAAAATAAGAAGATGAAATAATGGCATTGAAAAATAAATAAGGTTCCAACTCAGGGGTAATAAAGTCTTTTCATTAAAACCGTTATGATTTTTAAGATTCTGTTTGGTCAATGGACATAAATGTAATTTGTCAAAATTACTGTCCTTGACTGTAATTACCCATAAACCTCAGGGATATAGGTGTAATTTGCCCTTCTATCTTTCTCGCGTAAGACTGCAACAGAGACCTACCCAAGGTGGTGTCCCTCCCCTACCGCCACCCATGTCTCTGCACATATCCTCCTCAATCCCCGCAATGGCGTCATCCCAATCCCTCAAGAACCCATCCCAGCCTTTCACTCTCACACGCGAAATTGCATCCAAAATTGCAGCTCGATGATCTGATAGCTCATACGCCGCCTCAGCTCCCTCACAGTCAAATCAACCCCCGACATCGACCGAGTCCAGCCTCAACAGCATCCCCATGAGCGCCTCGTTCATCTTGATCGTCTTGCGGCTGTCAGTGCGAACTGCATCCACGGTTTCCTGCCGTTGGATCAGGCGCTCGAAGTGAGTCACTTGCAAATTGACGGATAAAATTTCCTTGATTAAAGTGCGGACTCGGTGGGATCGGCAGGTTGATTGAATGTTAATAGTTGTGGCTGTTGAGGAGGAGTTTGTGGTGGTAGAGAGGTGGACGATGATGGTTTCCCACCATGAGATTTTCTTGACCCCGTGTACCTTTTTCATTGAAATTGCACTAGGCCCCGTGTACACATTCTAACAGCTGTGGCTGTTGAGGAGGTGTCTGTGACGGTAGTGTTGGCGACAGTTGATTGGTGGTGCTAGTATTGGCCGCAGAGGGTTGATGTTGCTAGTTGGTAGTTTTGGCAGCATTGATTGGTGGTGCAAACAACGTCAAATTGAAAGTGCTTATCTTGGCGGTAGAGGAATGACAATGCAGTGCTATTTTTTGCGGTAGAGGAATGGCAGTGCTATGGTGTTGGCGGAGTTGATTGGTGGTGCTGGTGTATGTGTGTGTGTGGAAAATCTATGTGTGATTGTGGGTCTGAAGTGGTGAGCGTTTACGGCGGTGGGTGGTGGTGTTTATCCTTGGGTTTTGCAGCGACCAGGAAAGAGGGTGCCGAGGTGGGGAGGGGTGGGGGGTGAAGACTAAGAGAGATGGTGGGGGAGGGGGCACCACCTTGTATGGGTGGGTCTCTGTTTCATTTTGTGTGTGTGTGTGTGTGTGTGTGTGAGAGAGAGAGAGAGAAATAAATATTGATTACCAAAAATGACCCTCAAGGTGGACTGCTATCAACCTCTCTTTAAACGGAAAAATGATTTTGGGTCCAATTGGAACCAATTCTCAACGTTTGGGTGTTAATTGTTTAAATTAAAATCTCAGGGTCTTAAGTGTGAACCGGGTGTAAACCTAAGGGGTTTTTGTGCAATTTACCCATATCAAAATGTCATGTTTACGGGAGTCTATCTATGGGCAGGAAGAGGATTGTACCGTGAGAGAATCCTAATCAACTCTCTCTCTCTCTCTCTCTCTCTCTCTCTTCAAAATATATGAGAGTGACTTGTCGTGCTACAGTAAAACACAATGGTTGTGGGAGACATGCGTCGGCCACTCGATATAATTTACATCTTATATATAGGAAGACTCCATGATCCTCAGTTTCAATCAAAGAAGTATCTTTCAAAAACAAGGAATACTATTCTTTGCGGTTACAACGAGGAAGTAACCTCTCGAACTCCATGCAAATATCGTCACAAGTCAGGTGAGGATGTCTTTAAGTCTATGCATACTTTCTCACAAGTTCGTTCTTAACTGTTGGAGAATACCTTGACGGCGAGGCAGTCTGCTCATGTGTTGCTTTACAGCTTCATTCGCATTCTCGCCCAGTTCGATTCAAATTTTCATCCGTCGGATTCAGAACTTCCTATTTGTTGAAAAAAAGAGAAAATGGGCATAATTTTACGCCATCCATGGGACATGTAGAGCCACTTTTTTATTTATTTATAGAAGATTAGAAATATATACCAAAATTAACAGGAAGCTATAAAACATGCCAGAAAGGCAAGTAAAAGACATACGGATGACATCCTCATCCGATAGCCACTGTAATAAATAAATCCTACTACAATGGCCACTGAACTATGACCCCCTTTTTCACCAAAGTCACTCAACTTTTTTTTGAGCCATTTTGGTCACTTGACTCTCAAATATGTCCAATTTGACCATTCCGTCAGTCGGCGTCAGGAACAGTCCCGTTAAGTGGTCATGTGCGAGGCACATGACTCTTAACTCAGGGGCAAAATCGTCTCACGAACCTAACTCTTTATTTATTTTTCTTTTTTTTACTTGATTTAACTTAATTGTAGTATTTTTTGTCACTAAAAGTATTAAATTAGCTTTAAACCTTTTAGCGACAAAAAAGGATTTTAGTTTTGTTCTTTTTTCTTTAACCTGCCATCATCTAGAGCTCAATCTCCGCGCCGCCACCATAGTGCAACACCACTAGCCTCTCAATCACCACAAATACACACCACCAGCCACCATTATCACCCAATCAAAACCACCCAAGCCTCGCCGTAAACTCCATCCAAAATTCGCCACCACAGTACAACACCACCATAAATACACCACCACCAGCCACCACCATCACCCAATCAAAACCACCCAAGCCCCGCTGCAAACACCACCCAAAATTCGCCACCACAGTACAACACCACCACCAGCCACCACCATCACCCAATCAAAACCACCCAAGCCCCGTTGCAAACACCATCCAAAATCCGCCACCACAGTACAACACCACCACCATCACCCAATCAAAACCACCCAAGCCCCGCCACAAACACCACCCAAAATCTACCACCACAATACAATACCACAAGCCCGCGACGAGGACGATGACCCATCCCGTAAGCCCGCGACGACGACGACGACGACCTTGGAGCTCTGGCAAGCCCGCGACGATGACGACGACCTTGGAGCTCTGCCAAGCCCGCGACGATGACGACAAGATCTTGGAGCTTTGCTAAGCACACGACGATGACCCATCCCCCAAGCCCACAACGACGACCGCCACCATGCCTGCGCCAACGTCCAAGACGCTCAGATCTGTTTGTGATGAAAATAAAGAAGAAGGAAGACCAGATATGTTGTGAAGAGAGAGAGGGAGAGACGGAGTATATATATATATATATATATATATATATATATATATATATATATTGAACTGAAGTGACAGTTTTGCCCTTGCCCCTATTGTGATGCCCCATGTGCGCATCATGTGACCACTTAACGAACAAAATTTAACTGTGGCTGATGGAATGGTCAAATTTGACATATTTCAGAGTCCAGTGGCCAAAATGGCACAAAAAAAAGTTGAGTGACTTTAGTGAAAAAGGGGTCATAGTTCGGTGGTCATTGATGCATTTTACTCAAACAAATATGAAAAGAGGATAACTAAAAACAAATAAACATATAGATACAAAAACAAGCCAGTTAAGAGACACTAACACGCTGGCAACCACTAGCCCAATTCTGGACACGTGTCCCGTCGCTGTAACCTGCCTCGATCGCTGAGCCTCTGCTCCGATACGGGAAATACCTCCTTCTCCGGCCATCACGTTGCTACCATTCCCTAGATGACTCAAACAGAAAACCACATCAGAGCCCGCACACCCAGCAAAACTCCAAAGTAATAACCCACGAGAGGAAAACCCATTACCAATCAGCTGACATCGAAAAAATGTAAGCCCCTCAACAGCACAATAAACCAAGGCCCAACACGACCTTCTATTGGAAGAAGAAACCACCGACAACCTGAAAACCCTAATGGCCACCTGCATCCCGCACCAATGGAAACCTAAATGAACTAACAAGGCCCAACAACTGCCAAACTGGACAGATCTAAGCCAACAAACCTTTCTGTGTAAGGGGGAACATCTAGAGAGGATGGGGAAACTTAACCCTAGAAGTAAGAACCTAACCCTAGACTCACCTCCCCATCTCTAACCCGTGGCAGCACAAACGTCCATAGGCCAGCCATGAAACGAATCTCCACTCGAAGCCCGTCCCAACCCACTCGTGGAGCCCCCAAGAATCTGACAACTTAACCCCTCATCGGCACCAACCAAACTCCGGCGTCGAAAAACAAAGAGAAGCGACCAGCCGATTGCAAAGCTTGGCACTAAACTAGGGGTGCAACTTGTGCGGGCTGGACGGGCCTAAGGGTTAGATCATGACCAGCCCGCTCTCCAAAAGTCATGCCCACGTCCAGCCCAACCCATCTACGGGCCAAATAATATGTGTCCACGCCAAGCCCATCAAAATTTTGGTGGACATGGGCTGGACTCGAGCTGTCCACGGGTTGTCTGTAGTTACGAATTATTTAAAAAAAAATGATTTCAAAACATATCATTGACCATCCAACTCTACAATTTAATCATGATAATGAAAAAAGGTCATTAAAGTCTCAAAATGAACTTAAATATAAGCATGAAAACAAATATTTGGGATAAAATGAGAGAAAAAGACAAGAGTCTCTAATCCTATAATAAGAAATAAAGTAAGAAAATTAAAATCTTCAAAGATCTCTAAACATGAACGAAAAGTGGGAATCGTTGCTCAACCTGGTTCAAAAAAAAAAGACAAGAATATGAGCATAGTTTTAGCTTTGAGGCCTTGACTTTGTCAAAGTGGGGGTTGAGAGTTTAGAAAGTACAAAAAAAAATATTATTTTATTCGGTTAAGAGTTTGACGGTCGAGATTGCATAAACTTATGTGATCCACGATTTTTAATGACTAAAGGAAACAAATTAAATATATTGTAATATATATATATATATGTGTGTGGGGGGGGGGGGAGCTGATCCATTGTTCGCGCAGGCAACTTCCACTAAGTTGCCCGTGCGATTTGGCCCGATGGGCGGGCCAGATTTCGTCGTCCGCTACATAATGTAGCGGACGATATTATTGTCAAAAGTACCATCCGCTACATTATATAGCGAACGACGAAAAAAAAGCGCAAAAAATAGATCTAGACCGTCCACATCTTGTGGGTGGCCGGCCAGATCGCGCGAGCAACATAGCGGAAGTTGCCTGAGCGAGCAATGGATCAGCTCCATATATATATATATATATATATATATATATATATATATATATATATATATATATATAGGGTCGTGATCCATTGCTCACACGGGCAACTTCCGCGCAGTTGCCCGCGCGATCTGACCGTTCACGCACGAGATGTGGACGGTCATTTTTTTGTCGTCCGCTACATAATGTAGAGGATGGTATTTCGTCATCCGCTACATTATATAGCAGACGACAAAATCTGGCCCGCCCATCGAGCCAGATGGACGGCCAGACCGCGCGGACAAATGCGCGGATGTTGCCCGCGCGAGTAATGAATCAGCTCTCATATATATATATATATTGTAATTTATATTATATAATAATTAGATGGGCTGGACGGGCTTGCAGAAACCTCTGCCCATGTCCAACCCATATTTTTTACAGACCCCACGTCCACCACGGTCACTACAAAAGTAAGTCCATGCCCATATTGGGTTACCCGACTCAAGTTGCACCCCTACACTAAACACCATCCAGCGCACCAAATCCACCTAGATCCCACATGAACACCCTAAGAAACAACCTACCTAAGCTACCGTGTCACCATATACCTGGAAAATCGGTGGTGATGACGGAGACAGAGAAGGCAGCGAGAGCTTTGGCAAGGAGTGTATTTCGCCCCTCGTAGAGGCTCTGTCTTGAAACTAGCTACAAGAATTTTTTTTGTTATGGCTCCCTAAGCTACAAGTTTACGGTGGAATCATTCGCAACATAATCAATTTCATACATTCGTTCACCTAGGAGTTCATTTTTATCAAGCCAAATAATTTGTGGATGTCATGGGTGTGGGAACAAATGTGCGGGAATGAAAGGAAAAATAATTTCTTGTGCCTCGAGGAGTACCAAAATAAATTGTTATTGAGGCGATAATTGTGCCCACTCTTTAAAAGTTTGCTATCATGTTAAGGTAAATCAACTCAAGGATTATTGATTCCTCTTAGAACGGAATTATGTATGTAACCTGGGGGGGGGGGGGGGGAAGAATGGAGATTGAGAAGGAATTTTTTAAAAAAGGCATTTTCTGAATTTCAGAACCTCTATTTTTTAGACTTAGAAGCTAGCCTCTCATGAAAAAACACAATTAAAAGCACCATAATTGTTCAAAAAATGATAGTAGAAATAGTAGCCCTTTAGAATTATTTCAAATGTCGCCAAATGTCATTAAAAATTATGATTAACATAAATAATTCAAAAATGCAGTTAAAAGTTTGGACCATTAGATCTTAAACCAACACGCCGCCACACACGCCCGCGACAAGGGTGCAAAGTGCGCCCACTTAAGCGCACATAATGCGCCAAGTGCGATGCACTGCACTATAGCATTCTCAAATTTTCCCTCCAAAACATCTGAATATATTACAAATGAAAGTGGCATGTTATTGGTTTTAAAATGAGATAAAGTTCTTACCGATTTGAGTCATGAATTTTACTCACAAGACACCCACCTACAATCTTGAAATAATAATCTAACAGTAACAATCACCCACTTAGGTTTTAAATTCAATCCTTAGTTACACACTGATATTGTTCTGTATGATACATGTATTTCTCGAATTAATCTTTTATTTCGTAGAGCATATCAAAGTTCTTATAAATCCATGGTGGCATAAGCTTGAATCGGCCTGGATTTATTAATTACAAACCTAGATATGTTGTACAGATAATGTACATATTGTTGTAGGCTTGGTTTTATGTATGTATCGTAGGCTTTATTTTATTCTTGTAGGCCTTATTTCTGTATATTAGACTTTAATATTTGAGTCCAGTTTGGTAGGCCAAATCCAGTTAGTTGATCTAGTCAGTTTGGACTTAAAAGCCATCCTTGCCCTCCTATACAATTGTCAAAGTATATAAGCCAAATCGGATTGAAGTAGGTGGACAAGAATCAAGATGAGATGATTTCAATGGACAATGGGTCACATATTATTGAGTTTAAGCCTTGGAAGAAAAAAGTTTCGGTCTCGCTCCTTCCAAATTCTTTCGCTCTTCGTTTGAGGGGCGACAATGGAAGGTTTGGGTACAACTCCTCTGTGGTTCTTCCAATGAAGCATATGATGGCAAAATCTCCTCGGTGGTTCTTTCACTAGTTGATTAATTGAAAGTAAATATACTCCTTCACTTCCCCTTATGGACAAAGAAGATGAAATTGAAGAGGAATCTTCACCAGAATTGAAGCCTATAATTCCCTTTTGAGAAAAATAGTGTTGCTTTAGCCTTCACTAATGATGAGGATGATGCAATGTTATCAATGGCGCTCCTAGGGCAAGGCACACTCCCTGCGCCTCGCCTAGGGCTAGGCGCAGCCCCTTGGAAAAGGTGCCGCCTTGCGCGCTTAGGCGCAAGGCAGCGATGGAGATTCAAAGAAAAGCCCAAAAATTCTAACTTTTTATTTTTGCATTATGGCATCATCTCAACCATTCATTAATTTTTATTCTTTATTTCATAACATAATAAATCAATATCTAAACCACAAAAAAAACCTAAAATCCCAAATCCCTAATCAACCGATTGTCGTATTGTTATTCACTGTGCTAGCATTCCGTCTCCAATTGTTACTCTCTTTCAAGTAAATACACTCATTTACTTCGCCTTATGGACAAAGAAGATGAAATTGAAGAGAAATCTCTACCAGACTTGGAGTCTATGATTCCTTTTTGGAGAAAATATTGTTGCTTTAGCCTTCACTAATGATGAGAATGACATTGTTATATTCAATTAGGACCAACTACTTCTCATTGGATTTGAAACTTTTTCCGAGTATTTAAAGTTTGTTAAATTGCCATGTTCTGAATTTTTTTACGAAATTTATTGGTTTAATGCACTAATATCTATTTATTTTTATTTTGTGCCTCGCTTCGACAAGGCCCGCGCCTGCGCCTTGCGCTTAGGCTCCAGGGACCCTTTGCGCCTTAGGTGCGCTTGTGCCTTTAATAACTATGGTCAATGGAGTAATTTTGGATTTTTTAAAAGTTTTCTGGGAAGGTCAGAGCTCTGACTAGCTGTCCAAAGACCTCTCACTCGTGACTCATGTAGCTAATATTGGCAATCAGTGGTATGTATACGTAAGTTATCTAAGATACTGAGACACCAGGAGACTCTCAGTACTAAGCCTTGGAGGTGAGAATACACTCGAATTCGCCTCAAAATTTGGGAAATCCGGAGGTTTTAATCGTTGCCCACGAGCGGGTGGGTTTGGAACAATCGCATGTGTGTGTGTGTCACAAAATAAAAGCACAAATACCACAGTTAAAACATATATTACATGTCATAAAAAATAAAAGAAACAAAAAAGGCCAAAAGAAGCAATAAAACTTTTAGGCCTAATTCCAAAACTGTACCTTCAAGTTTATCCCAGTACAACTTTAGTACCCAAGTTTGAAGGTGTGCCAAATCAGTACCCAACTTTGAAAAAGCGTACCAAATCAGTACCTCGACTGACAGACAACATATGTCGTTAAAAAGTTCGAGGGTAGGACCATCAATAACAGAAAAATAGATCTAAAAAACACGCCGATTTTCAAAGAAGTACCTAACTTTGAAAAAGCATACCAAATCAGTACCTCGATTTTTTGTATTCCTTAATTTAATCAAAACAAAAACAGAAAAATACATTAAAAATTGTTGAGAAATTTTCAACAAATTTTCTCTTCCTCAATAATGGAAAAGTAAATTTTAAAAACACGTGGCACTATCACAACCGTTCAAATTTTCTCTTCCTTAATTTAATCCTTACAAATCAAAAAAAACTCTCTCTCTAAAAAAAACTCTTCTCTTTCTTTCTTTAAAAACTATTTCTCTCTCTCTCTCTCTCTTTCTCGCTCGCTCCTCCTCTTCCTCTGTCATTCACATCTCACACATTTTCAAAGCACAAAAGGAGACCACATTTGCACCAGCAAGAAAATGATGGAGTTTGGGACTAATGGGTACACTGCACCCGCGTCCAGAAGAAATCTGATGGTCCACCGCCGGAGTCATTCTGTTCAAACTCCGGCCAAGCCCATTTCTGATCCAATCCTTGGTGCCCCTTACTGAGCCGCCACTCCTATTGGTCCACGTGTGTAAGTCAACACCGCTGCCCCCCACTTGAATCGAGTTCTGGCACCCATCTTCGACCAATCCAGATTTATTTTGCCAATACAAAGGGGAAGTGTCAACAGAAAAAAAAAACACAGATCAAAAGAACCCGGACCTTGATCTCGAGCTTCGCCGGCGTGGTCGCCGGAGAATAGAATTCGATGTGTCGCCGAAGGGATTATGGAGGCAGAAGGACTGAGGAGAAGGTTGGATAATTTGATGGTCGTAGGTTGTGGTATCATTGCCTGATCGACTAAATGAGCTGCAAAGTACATAAAGAAATTGCAAATAAAATTGGAAAGAATGAAGGTGAAGAGAGAGAGTTCTATGGGAATCGAAAAGCCAGATGCAAGGTTGAGCAGAGAAACAATGGTGGGGCTGAGACCACTGTAGATTGATGGTCATGGAAGAGAGAGAGAGAGAGAGAGATGAGTTTTTTCTATAGAGACGATTTTTTAAAGGGAGAAAGTGAGAGTGAGAGTTTTTTTTAACGATTAAATTAACGAAGAGAAAAATTATTAAAAAATTCTCAACAATTTTTAATGTATTTTTTTGTTTTCGTTTTGATTAAATTAAGGAAAACAAAAAATCGAGGTACTGATTTGGTACGCTTTTTAAAAGTTAAGTACTTATTTGAAAATCGGCGTGTTTTTTAGATATATTTTTTAGTTATTGACGGTTCTACCCCTCGGACTTTTTAACGGCATCCGTTATTTGTCAGCCGAGGTACTAATTTGGTACTCTTTTCCAAAGTTAGGTACTTCTTTGACACACATTCAAACTTTGGTACTAAAGTTGTACTGGGGGTAAACTTTGGGATTAGGCCAAACTTTTAAAATCTAGTCTTTTTATTTTTAGTCCCCAGCGGAGTAGACCCTTCAGCGAACCGTTTTGGAGAAATTCTACACCCGGGAAAGGTCTTAAGTTAGGAGTCGCCATCTTATTTTGGGAAACAAAAAGAGAAACAAGAAAACCCTAAAAAGACTATAAGGTGTCCAAAGCTACTAAACTATCAAAAACAATTTTGGGGACTAAGTTATATGATGGGAAGATGTTAGAGCCACCATACCCTATCAGTTTCTACTATGTTCTTATTCAATTTTGTCCTTTTAACATATTGTTGACTGTAAAAGTCAAAGTTGTATTATTTTGATGATTCCAAGTTTATTCTCTAACAGTAATCTAATACCACTATTAAGAACTTTCAGGACCTATCATAATCAAACATACACATGAAATATCCCTTGGCCAAATAGAGGACTTGGACCTGGACGTGGATATGATTTTGGGACTTCATTTTATTTCTCCTTGTTGTTGTAATTTTTCTAAGTCTTTCTTAAAGATCTTCTAGAAAATCAAGTAAAGAACTAAACCAAGAATTTTTCTCTCAAATGAGTTTTCATTCGAACGAAAATTAGTTTTCATTCGAATTGATCCTTCAGACTCTTCTTGTCAAGTGTTAAGAATACTTTTCGGTCGAAGTCAAACTTTTCAGTCGAAGCCAAAGCTTTCAGTCGAAGGTAAAACTTTCAGTCGAAGAAAAAGTTTTAGGTCGAAGCTAAAACTTTCAGTCGAAGTAAAAGTTTTCGGTTGAAGTAAAAGTTTTCGGTCGAAGCTAAAACTTTCAGTCGAAGCCAAACTTTTCGGTCGAATGAAAAGGAGTTTTCATTCTACTCAATCTTTCAGTGGCTCTAAACCTTCTCAGCTCTATCAATTCATTCGACCCAAATCTTCAGAAAAAGTTTTCATTCGAACGAATCTTTATGTCATCCCTTTTCAACAGTTATATTCTCTTCTAGTATAAAAAGGGACTCCTTGAGCATTTATTGCTAACCTCTCCAATCTCTGAAAAATCTCTCTTACTCATCTGAAAAGACTATTTCATCTTATTTCTTACTTTTAATACTTTTCTTTGAGTGAGTTCATACTTTGAGAAATTGAGGAGCAAGCTTCTTGGTTTAATTCTTGAAAGGTTTCAGATCTTCCCACCTAAGAAAGCTTAGCTTTGTAACATTCATTGTAACATATACTCATAGAGGAGTGTGCATTGTAATTCAATTGTATTCTATTTTTCACTTGTAATTGTTGGAAACCTTGAAGGTTTTCGGATCTGTACTGCGGTTTGAGCTAACACTCGAAGCTAGCTGCTTAGTGAAAGGTTCGAGTAGGTCTGCCTTGTGTGGAGTGCTCAGGGACTGGACGTAGGCTGGTAGGGCCGAACCAGTATAAATCTCTGTGTTGATTTATATTTATAGTTTATATTATTACATTATAAATTAAGTTTTAAATTTCTACTCCAAGTTGTAAACACATATTCACCCCCCCCCCCCTCTAGGTGTGTTTTAGGGACCTACAAGTTGTATCAGAGCCGTGTGCTCTGTTACTTTCGTTTTGACCTTACAGTCAAGAGCAAAAGATCTTAACATGGAAGAAGGTTCGGCAACCACTCGACCACCTTTGTTGAAGAACAAAAACAATAGCTACTGGAAAAATCAGATGAGGAATTCCCTGACGCAGGATACTCATGTATGGTACGTTGTACAAAATGGCCGATTATCCCCATGAAGGATGGCCCAGATGGAATCAAGGTTCTCAAGGGAATTCTTGAGATGGACAGTCACGAGGCACATCTCTTCTCCATGGACGACATAGCAAAGAATATTATCAGTTGTGGACTCGACATAAATGAGTATAATCAAGTCTTAGCTTGCGAAACAGCTAGAGGGATGTGGAGGCTACTGGAGGTTACTCATAAAGGTACTAAACAAGTAAAAGAAAGCAAGACTAACAGGTTAGTCCAGCAGTATGAGGCCTTCAAGATGAAGGAAAATGAGTCTATAAATGATATGTATTCTAGGTTTACTCTCATTATAAATGGACTCAAGATCTTGGAAAAAACATACCCAGAAAAGGAGATTGTAAGGAAAGTCCTTAGATCTCTTCCCAAGAGATGGGAAGCCAAAGTCACAGCCATTCAAGAAGCCAAAGACTTGAATGTGCTGAAGTTGGAAGAACTGGTGGGATCACTAATGACTCATGAAATCACAATGAAAATTCATGACGAGGAAGAGACCACTTTCAAGAAGAAGAACCTAGCTTTCAAAGCTGAGGCCTCCCATGAACCTACGGAGAGCAGCGATGACTCCGATCCAGACATGGCATTCATCACTCGCAAGTTCAAGAAGTTCCTTACAAGCCGACGAGATGGAAAGGTCAGGAGGAGTCAGACAACCAATCACAACAAAGAAACAATGGTGTAATTCATCACTTGCTATGAATGTACCAGAACTGGACACATCAAGAAGTACTGCCCACAACTCAAGAATAAATCAACAAGGCAGCAGCGGAGACATAAAAGAAAAGAAATTCAAACCCAGAAAAGCTTTGCTGACTTGGGATGATTATGATGAAAGTGATAAAGAAATGAGCGAAGACAATGATGTAGCTCAACTATGCTTTATGGCTAAGGATGATCACTCAGATGAGGTAATCACTTCTGGAAATTTTGATTTTGATAAGCTTGAGCTAGCCTTCCTTTAACTCAGTAAAAATAATGAGAAGTTAAAACTTAAAAATGCTGCCCTGAAAGACAAAGCTCTTTCTTTGATAAACACTGTAGAAAAGTTAGTTAGTGAAAATGAGGAACTAGACGAAAAGAATGAGTTTTACATCACTGAAAATGCTTCTTTAAAAAAATGATCTGATTGCTTTTAAAAAGGAAAATTCTGACTTATCTTCAGAAATTCAGTCTCTCAAAAGTGTAGCCATGTAGAAAACGAGCTTTTAAAATCTCAACTAGAAAGAATTTCTACAGAAAAAAGGAGTTTAGAAAAAGAGATCGAAGATTCGAATTTTACGCTTTCAAAATTTACACAAGGAAAAGAGAACCTGGATATACTTTTGGGAAGACAAAGATGTGTTTTTAAAAAAGTGGGATTGATTATGATCCTTCAAATAAGCAAAAGGATTATAAATTTTTTTTAACAAAAATCTAGCCTCCTGCTCACTATTCACACTCCATACAGTGTGTAATAAGAAAGGGCACTTAGTAAAAAATTGTCCTCTTAAAGTATTTAGAAATCAACATTCTTCTTCTGTCAGTCAAAATAGAATAAAGTAAGTTTGGGTGCCAAAACATTGTTTACCTAATCTTCCAGGACCCAAGAAAGTGTGGGTACCTAAAGGAACGAAACCAGAATCTGTTGTAGGTATGCTTGAAAGCAAAGGTGGATCAAAACAAATGGATCCTCGACATCGGATGCTCAAGGCATATGACAGGTGATCGTTCACTGTTCTCTCATTTCACTCCAAAGGATGGTGGCCTTGTTACCTTCGGAGACAACTCAAACGGGAAGATCATCGATAAAGGTAAAATTGGTAACGGTTCAATTTCCATTGATAATGTGTCTTTAGTTGATGGTTGGAAGTTTAATTTGATTAGCATCAGTCAACTAATTGACAGTGGACACAAAATTCATTTTGAAGGTGATCACTACCTCATCCGTCATGTCTCAGATGGAGGTACATTGGTTGGTAAGAGAGATGGTAACATTTACACTTTATCTTTTGATGCGTTGGATTCTTCTCGAGAAGTGTGCCTCTTTGTTCAACAAAATGATGTTTGGTTGTGGCATCGTAGATTAGGTCATGTGCATATAGATCTAATCAAGAAACTTCTCTCGAAAGAACTTGTTCTAGGCTTACCTAAGTTGAAGTTTGTCAAGGGTAGGGTTTGTGATGCCTGTCAATACGACAAACAATCAAAAACCTCTTTTCATGCCAAAAATATTGTTTTTACTTCTCGTCCTCTTCAACTTCTTCACTTAGAGATCTTTTTGGCCCCACAAGAAATGCTAGCCTTGGTTGAAAATTTTATGCATTCGTCATTGTTGACGATTTCTCTAGATACACATGTGTTCTTTTTTTAACTTATAAGGATGAAGCTTTTGAAAAATTCTATAACCTTGTAAAGCTTCTACAAAATAAGAAGAAGTTGAAACTTGTGAAAATTCGGAGTGATCATAGCGGTAAATTTGAAAAATATACCTTTTTGTAATGAAAATGGCATTGCTCATGAATTTTCGGCTCCTTGAACTCCCCAACAAAATGGGGTTGTAGAGAGAAAGAACCGAACTCTTCAAGAGATGGCTAGAACAATGCTTCTTGAAAACTCTTTGCCAAAATATTCTTGGGCTGAAACCGTCAGCACTTCTTGTTACGTATTGAATAGGGTACTTATCAGACCGATTCTTGATAAAACTCCGTACGAACTTTTCTCAAATTGAAAACCGAAAATTGATTATTTTAAGGTTTTCGGTTGCAAGTGTTTTATTTTGAACAATCGTGAGAACTTGGGTAAGTTTGATGCAAAATCTGACGAGGGTATATTTCTTGGTTATTCCTTGAAGAGTAAAGCATATAGAGTTTATAATCGTAGGATTCTTGCAGTTGAAGAATGCATGCATGTTGTATTTGAAGAATCTAATGTTGAAAATCCAAGTAAGCATGCAGGTGATGACAGTGAGGAACTCTCTTTCGACTTAAACAACAAGTTAGATATTTCTTCAAATGAAGGAGAGAGTTCAACATCATCCCACAAAGAAAATACCGAGACTTAACCACTTCCCAAAAGTTGGAGATATTCTTCTAGCCACCCGAAGGAGCAAGTAATTGGTAATGTTGAATGGGAGTAACGACTCGATCTTCGGTTAATCTCTTTTGCGCTGATTTTGCTTTACTTTCTCAAATTGAGCCTAAAAATATTTCAGAGGCTCTCAAAGATGATGGGTGGATCCTTGCCAGGCAAGAAGAACTAAATCAATTTGAAAGAAGCGATGTTTGGTCTTTAGTCCCACCTCATGTTCAACAAAAGGTCATTGGCACCAAGTGGGTTTTTCGAAACAAACTTGATGAAGATGGCCATATTGTTCGAAATAAGGCTAGAGTAGCCCAAGGATATAATCAAGTTGAAGGGGTTGATTTTGATGAAACGTTTGCCCCTGTTGCTCGACTTGAAGCTATTTGAATGCTCTTCGCATTTTCATGTCACATGAATTTCAAACTTTTTCAAATGGACGTGAAAAGTTCCTTCTTGAATGGGGTAATTCAGGAGGAAGTGTTTGTTAAACAACCTCCCAGTTTTGAAAACAAAAAATACCCCAATCATGTTTTTAAATTGAAAAAGGCATTGTATGGTCTTAAACAAACTCCTCGAGCATGGTACGATCGTCTTAGCAGATTTCTTATTGATCATGAATTCTCTCGTGGCAAAGTCGATACCACTCTTTTTACAAAATCTCAAAATTCGCATATTCTTATTGTCCAAGTATACATTGATGATATCATTTTTAGAGCCACTAACGATGATCTGTGCCAAGAGTTTGCTGAGAGTATGCGCAGGGAATTCGAGATGAGTATGATGGGAGAACTTACCTTTTTCCTCAGACTCCAAATCAAGTAATCGAGAGAGGGAATTTTCATCAATCAGTCAAAATACACACGTGAGCTTTTGAATAGGTTTGGTAT
>JAVXUO010000290.1:0-96789 GCA_033065855.1 Escallonia rubra
TAGAATTATTTCAAATGTCGCCAAATGTCATTAAAAATTATGATTAACATAAATAATTCAAAAATGCAGTTAAAAGTTTGGACCATTAGATCTTAAACCAACATGCCGCCACACACGCCCGCGACAAGGGTGCAAAGTGCGCCCACTTAAGCGCACATAATGCGCCAAGTGTGATGCACTGCACTATAGCATTCTCAAATTTCCCCAATAAACATCTGAATATATTACAAATGAAAGTGGCATGTTATTGGTTTTAAAATGAGATAAAGTTCTTACCGACTTGAGTCATGAATTTTACTCACAAGACACCCACCTACAATCTTGAAATAATAATCTAACAATAACAATCACCCACTTAGGTTTTAAATTCAATCCTTAGTTACACACTGATATTGTTCTGTATGATACATGTATTTCTCGAATTAATCTTTTATTTCGTAGAGCATATCAAAGTTCTTATAAATCCATGATGGCATAAGCTTGAATCGGCCTGGATTTATTAATTACAAACCTAGATATGTTGTACAGATAATGTACATATTGTTGTAGGCTTGGTTTTATGTATGTATCGTAGGCTTTATTTTATTCTTGTAGGCCTTATTTATGTATATTAGACTTTAATATTTGAGTCCAGTTTAGTAGGCCAAATCCAGTTAGTTGATCTAGTCAGTTTGGACTTAAAAGCCATCCTTGCCCTCCTATACAATTGTCGAAGTATAGAAGCCAAATCGGATTGAAGTAGGTGGACAAGAATCAAGATGAGAGGATTTCAATGGACAATGGGTCACATATTATAGAGTTTAAGCCTTGGAAGAAAAAAGTTTGGGTTTCGCTCCTTCCAAATTCTTTCGCTCTTCGATTCGGGTGCAACTCCTCTGTGGTTCTTCCAATGAAGCATATGATGGCAAAATCTCCTCGGTGGTTCTTTCGCTAGTTGATTAGTTGAAAGTAAATATACTCCTTCACTTCCCCTTATGGACAAAGAAGATGAAATTGAAGAGGAATCTTCACCAGAATTGAAGCCTATAATTCCCTTTTGAGAAAAATATTGTTGCTTTAGCCTTCGCTAATGATGAGGATGATGCTATGTTATCAATGGCGCTCCTAGGGCAAGGCACACTCCATGCGCCTCGCCTAGGGCTAGGCGCAGCCCCTTGGAAAAGGTGCTGCCTTGCGCGCTTAGGCGCAAGGCAGCGATGGAGACGCAAAGAAAAGCCCAAAAATCCTAACTTTTTATTTTTGCATTATGGCATCATCTCAACCGTTCATTAATTTTTATTCTTTATTTCATAACATAATAAATCAATATCTAAACCACAAAAAAACCTAAAATCCCTAATCAATCGATTGTCGTATTGTTATTCACTGTGCTAGCATTCCGTCTCCAATTGTTACTCTCTTTCAAGTAAATACACACATTTACTTCGCCTTATGGACAAAGAAGATGAAATTAAAGAGAAATCTCTACCAGACTTGGAGTCTATGATTCCTTTTTGGAGAAAATATTGTTGCTTTAGCCTTCACTAATGATGAGAATGACGTTGTCATATTCAATTAGGACCAACTACTTCTCATTGGATTTGAAACTTTTTCGAGTATTTAAAGTTTGTTAAATTGCCATGTTCTAAAATTTTTTACGTAATTTATTGGTTTAATGCACTAATATTTATTTATTTTTATTTTGTGCCTCGCTTCGACAAGGCCCGCGCTTGCGCCTTGCGCTTAGGCTCCAGGGACCCTTTGCGCCTTAGGTGCGCTTGTGCCTTTAATAACTATGGTCAGTGGAGTAATATTGGATTTTTTAAAAGTTTTCTGGGAAGGTCAGAGCTCTGACTAGCTGTCCAAAGACCTCTCACTCGTGACTCATGTAGCTAATATTGGCGATCAGTGGTATGTATACGTAAGTTATCGAAGATACTGAGACACCAGGAGACTCTCAGTACTAGGCCTTGGAGGTGAGAATACACTCGAATTCGCCTCGAAATTTGGGAAATCCGGAGGTTTTAATCGTTGCCCACGAGCGGGTGGGTTTGGAACAATCGCACGCGTGTGTGTCACAAAATAAAAGCACAAATACCACAGTTAAAACATATATTACATGTCATAAAAAATAAAAGAAACAAAAAAGGCCAAAAGAAGCAATAAAACTTTTAGGCCTAATTCTAAAACTGTACCTTCAAGTTTACTCCAGTACAGCTTTAGTACCCAAGTTTGAAGGTGTGCCAAATCAGTACCCAACTTTAAAAAAGCGTACCAAATCAGTACCTCGACTGACAGACGACAGATGCCGTTGAAAAGTCCGAGGGTAGGACCGTCAATAACAGAAAAATAGATCTAAAAAACACGTCGATTTTCAAAGAAGTACCTAACTTTGAAAAAGCATACCAAATCAGTACCTCGATTTTTTGTCTTCCTTAATTTAATCAAAACAAAAACAGAAAAATACATTAAAAATTGTTGAGAATTTTTCAACAATTTTTCTCTTCCTCAATAATGGAAAAGTAAATTTTAAAAACACGTGGCACTATCACAACCGTTCAAATTTTCTCTTCCTTAATTTAATCCTTACAAAACAAAAAAAAAGTCTCTCTCTAAAAAAAACTCTTGTCTTTCTCTCTTTAAAAACTCTCTCTCTCTCTCGCTCCTCTTCTTCCTCTGTCATTGACATCTCACACATTTTCAAAGCACAAAAGGAGACCACATTTGCACCAGCAAGAAAATGATGGAGTTTAGGACTAATGGGTACACTGCACCTGCGTCCAGAAGAAATCTGATGGTCCACCGCCGGAGTCATTCTGTTCAAACTCCAGCCAAGCCCATTTCTGATCCAATCCTTGGTGCCCCTTACTGAGCTGCCACTCCTATTGGTCCACGTGTGTAAGTCAACACTGCTGCCCCCCACTTGAATCGAGTTCTGGCACCCATCTTCGACCAATCCAGATTTATTTTGCCAATACAAAGGGGAAGTGTCAACAGAAAAAAAAACATAGATAAAAAGAACCCGGACCTTGATCTCGAGCTTCGCCGGCGTGGTCGCCGGAGAATAGAATTCGATGTGTCGCTGAAGGGATTATGGAGGCAGAAAGGCTGAGGAGAGGGTTGGATAATTTGATGGTTGTAGGTTGTGGTATCATTGCCTGATCGACTAAATGAGCTGCAAAGTACATAAAGAAATTGCAAATAAAATTGGAAAGAATGAAGGTGAAGAGAGAGAGTTCTATGGGAATCGAAAAGCCAGATGCAAGGTTGAGCAGAGAAACAATGGTGGGGCTGAGACCACCGTAGATTGATGGTCATGGAAGAGAGAGAGATGAGTTTTTTCTATAGAGACGATTTTTTAAAGAGAGAAACTGAGAGTGATAGTGAGTTTTTTTTAACGATTAAATTAACGAAGAGAAAAATTATTAAAAAATTCTCAACAATTTTTAATGTATTTTTTTGTTTTCATTTTGATTAAATTAAGGAAAACAAAAAATCGAGGTACCGATTTGGTACGCTTTTTAAAAGTTAAGTACTTATTTGAAAATCAACGTGTTTTTTAGATATATTTTTTAGTTATTAACGGTTCTACCCCTCGGACTTTTTAACGGCATTCGTTGTTTGTCAGCCGAGGTACTAATTTGGTACTCTTTTTCAAAGTTAGGTACTTCTTTGACACACATTCAAACTTTGGTACTAAAGTTGTACTGGGGGTAAACTTTGGGATTAGGCCAAACTTTTAAAATCTAGTCTTCTTATTTTTAGTCCCCAGCGGAGTCGACCCTTCAGCGAACCGTTTTGGAGAAATTCTACACCCGGGAAAGGTCTTAAGTTAGGAGTCGCCATCTTATTTTGGGAAACAAAAAGAGAAACAAGAAAACCCTAAAAAGACTATAAGGTGTCCAAAGCTACTAAACTATTAAAAACAATTTCGGGGACTAAGTTATACGATGGGAAGATGTTATAGCCACCATACCCTTTCAGTTTCTACTATGTTCTTATTCAATTTTGTCCATTTAACATATTGTTGACTGTAAAAGTCAAAGTTGTATTATTTTGATGATTCCAAGTTTATTCTCTAACAGTAATCTAACACCACTATTAAGAACTTTCAGGACCTATCATAATCAAACATACACATGAAATATCTCTTGGCCAAATAGAGGACTTGGACCTGGACCTGGATATGATTTTGGGACTTCATTTTATTTCTCCTTGTTGTTGTAATTTTTCTAAGTCTTTCTTAAAGATCTTCTAGAAAGTCAAGTAAAGAACTAAACCAAGATTTTTTCTCTCAAATGAGTTTTCATTCGAACGAAAATTAGTTTTCATTCGAATTGATCCTTCAGACTCTTCTTGTCAAGTGTTAAGAATACTTTTCGGTCGAAGTCAAACTTTTCAGTCGAAGCCAAAACTTTCAGTCGAAGGTAAAACTTTCAGTCGAAGAAAAAGTTTTAGGTCGAAGCCAAACTTTTCAGTCGAAGCAAAAGTTTTCGGTCGAAGTCAAAGTTTTTGGTCGAAGCTAAAACTTTCAGTCGAAGCCAAACTTTTCGGTCGAAGCAAAGTTTTCATTCGACTCAATCTTTCAGTGGCTCTAAACCTTCTCAGGTCTATCAATTCATTCGATCGAAATCTTCAAAACAGTTTTCATTCGAATGAATCTTTATGTCATCCATTTTCAACGGTCATATTCTCTTCAAGTATAAAAAGGGACTCCTTGAGCATTTATTGATAACCTCTTCAATCTCTGAAAAATCTCTCTTACTCTTCTGAAAAGACTCTCTCATCTTATTTCTTACTTTTAATACTTTTCTTTGAGTGAGTTCATACTTTGAGAAATTGAGGAGCAAGCTTCCTGGTTTAATTCTTGAAAGGTTTCAGATCTTCTCACCTAAGAAAGCTTAGCTTTGTAATATTCATTGTAAACATCTACTCATAGAGGAGTGTGCATTGTAATTAAATTGTATTCTATCTTTCATTTGTAATTGTTGGAAACCTTGAAGGGTTTCGCGTCTGTACTGCAGTTTGAGCTTAACACCCGAAGCTAGCTGCTTAGTGAAAGGCTCGAGTAGGTCTACCTTGTGTGGAGTGCTCAGGGACTGGACGTAGGCTGGTGGGGCCGAACCAGTATAAATCTCTATGTTGATTTATATTTACTGTTTCCGTTATTACATTGTAAATTAAGTTTTAAATTTCTACTTCAAGTTGTAAAGACCTATTCACACCCCCTCCCCCTCTAGGTGTGTTTTAGGGACCTACAAGTTGTATCAGAGCCTTGTGCTCTGTTACTTTCATTTTGACCTTACAGTCAAGAGCAAAAGATCTTAACATGGAAGAAGGTTCGGCAACCACTCGACCACCTTTGTTGAAGAACAAAAACAATAGCTACTGGAAAAATCAGATGAGGAATTCCCTGAGGCAGGATACTCATGTATGGTACGTTGTAGAAAATGGCTGATTATCCCCATGACGGATGGCCCAGATGGAATCAAGGTTCCCAAGGGAATTCTTGAGATGGACAGTCATAAGGCACATCTCTTCTCCATGGACGACAGAACAAAGAATATTATCAGTTGTGGACTCGACATAAATGAGTATAATCGAGTCTTAGCTTGCGAAACAGCTAGAGGGATGTGGAGGCTACTGGAGATTACTCATAAAGGTACTAAACAAGTAAAAGAAAGCAAGACTAACAGGTTAGTCCAGCAGTATGAGGCCTTCAAGATGAAGGAAAATGAGTCTATAAATGATATGTATTCCAGGTTTACTCTCATTATAAATGGACTCAAGATCTTGGGAAAAACATACCCAGAAAAAGAGATTGTAAGGAAAGTCCTTAGATCTCTTCCCAAGAGATGGGAAGCCAAAGTCACAGCCATTCAAGAAGCCAAAGACTTGAATGTGCTGAAGTTGGAAGAACTGGTGGGATCACTAATGACTCATGAAATCACAATGAAAATTCATGACGAGGAAGAGACCACTTCGAAGAAGAAGAACCTAGCTTTCAAAGCTGAGGCCTCCCATGAACCTACGGAGAACAACGATGACTCCGATCCAGACATGGCATCATCACTCGCAAGTTCAAGAAGTTCCTTATAAACCGACGAGATGGAAAGGTCATGAGGAGTCAGACAACCAATCAAAACAAAGAAAAAATGGTGATTAGAACGCAAGAGAAAATCCCGATGCTTGCTATGAATGTACCAGAACTGGACACATCAAGAAGTACTGCCCACAGTTCAAGAATAAATCAACAAGGCAGTAACGGAGACATAAAAGAAAAGAAATTCAAACCCAGAAAAGCTTTGCTGACTTGGGATGATTCTGATGAAAGTGATAAAGAAATGAGCGAAGACGATGATGTAGCTCAACTATGCTTTATGGCTAAGGATGATCACTCAAATGAGATAATCACTTTTGAAAATTTTGATTTTGATAAGCTTGAGCTAGCCTTCCTTTAACTCAGTAAAAATAATGAGAAGTTAAAACTTAAAAATGCTGCCCTGAAAGACAAAGATCTTTCTTTGATAAACACTGTGGAAAAGTTAGTTAGTGAAAATGAGGAACTAGACGAAAAGAATGAGTTTTACATCACTGAAAATGCCTGTTTAAAAAATGATCTGATTGCTTCTAAAAAGGAAAATTCTGACTTATCTTCAAAAATTCAGTCTCTCAAAAGCGTAGCCATGTAGAAAACGAGCTTTTAAAATCTCAACTAGAAAGAATTTCTACAGAAAAAAGGAGTTTAGAAAAAGAGATCGAAGATTCGAATTTTACGTTTTCAAAATTTACACAAGGAAAAGAGAACCTGGATATACTTTTGGGAAGACGAAGATGTGTTTTTTAAAAAGTGGGATTGGTTATGATCCTTCAAATAAGCAAAAGGATTATAATTTTTTTTTTAACAAAAATCTAGCCTCCTGCTCACTATTTACACTCCGTACAATGTGTAATAAGAAAGGGCACTTGGTAAAAAATTGTCCTCTTAAAGTAGTCAGAAATCAGCATTCTTCTTCTGTCAGTCAAAATAGAACAAAGTAAGTTTGGGTGCCAAAACATTGTTTACCTAATCTTCCAGGACCCAAGAAAGTGTGGGTACCTAAAGGAACAAAACCAGAATATGTTGTAGGTATGCTTGAAAGCAAAGGTGGATCAAAACAAATGGATCCTCGACAGCGGATGCTCAAGGCATATGATAGGTGATCGTTCACTGTTCTCTCGTTTCACTCCTAAGGATGGTGGCCTTGTTACCTTCGGAGACAACTCAAACGGGAAGATCATCGATAAAGGTAAAATCGGTAACGGTTCAATTTCCATTGATAATATGTCTTTAGTTGATGGTTTGAAGTTTAATTTGATTAGTATCAGTCAACTAATTGACAGTGGACACAAAATTCATTTTGAAGGTGATCACTACCTCATCCGTCATGTCTCAGATGGAGGTACATTGGTTGGTAAGAGAGATGGTAACATTTACACTTTATCTTTTGATGCGTTGGATTCTTCTCGAGAGTATGCCTCTTTGTTCAACAAAATGATGTTTGGTTGTGGCATCGTAGATTAGGTCATGTGCATATGGATCTAATCAAGAAACTTCTCTCGAAAGAACTTGTTCGAGTTTTACCTAAGTTGAAGTTTGTCAAGGGTAGGGTTTGTGATGCCTGTCAATACGACAAACAATCAAAAACCTCTTTTCATGCCAAAAATGTTGTTTTTACTTCTCGTCCTCTTCAACTTCTTCACTTAGAGATCTTTTTGGCCCCACAAGAAATGCTAGCCTTGGTTGAAAATTTTATGCATTCATCATTGTTGACGATTTCTCTAGATACACGTGTGTTCTTTTTCTAACTTATAAGGATGAAGCTTTTGAAAAATTCTATAACCTTGTAAAGCTTCTACAAAATAAGAAGAAGTTGAAACTTGTGAAAATTCGGAGTGATCATGACGGTGAATTTGAAAAATATACCTATTTGTAATGAAAATGGCATTGCTCATGAATTTTCGACTCATTGAACTCCTCAACAAAATGGGGTTGTAGAGAGAAAGAACCGAACTCTTCAAAAGATGGCTAGAACAATGCTTCTTGAAAACTCTTTGTCAAAATATTATTGAGCTGAAACCGTCAGCACTTCTTGTTACGTATTGAATAGGGTACTTATCAGACCGATTCTTGATAAAACTCCGTACGAACTTTTCTCAAATCGAAAACCGAAAATTGATTATTTTAAGGTTTTCGGTTGCAAGTGTTTTATTTTGAACAATCGTGAGAACTTGGGTAAGTTTGATGCAAAATCTGACGAGGGTATATTTCTTGATTATTCCTTGAAGAGTAAAGCATATAGAGTTTATAATCGTAGGACTCTTGCAGTTGAAGAATGCATGCATGTTGTATTTGAAGAATCTAATGTTGAAAATCCAAGTAAGCATGCAAGTGATGACAGTGAGGAACTCTCTTTCGACTTAAACAACAAGTTAGATATTTCTTCAAATGAAGGAGAGAGTTCAACATCATCCCACAAAGAAAATACCGAGACTTAACCACTTCCCAAAAGTTGGAGATATTCTTCTAGCCACCCGAAGGAGCAAGTAATTGGTAATGTTGAACGGGAGTAACGACTCGATCTTCGGTAAATCTCTTTTGCGCTGATTTTTCTTTACTTTCTCAAATTGAGCCTAAAAATATTTCAGAGGCTCTCAAAGATGATGGGTGGATCCTTGCCAGGCAAGAAGAACTAAATCAATTTGAAAGAAGCGATGTTTGGTCTTTAGTCCCGCCTCATGTTCAACAAAAGGTCATTGGCACCAAGTGGGTTTTTCGAAACAAACCTGATAAAGATGGCCATATTGTTCGAAATAAGGCTAGAGTAGCCCAAGGATATAATCAAGTTGAAGGGGTTGATTTTGACGAAACGTTTGCCCCTGTTGCTCGACTTGAAGCTATCTGAATGCTCTTCGCATTTTCATGTCACATGAATTTCAAACTTTTTCAAATGGACGTGAAAAGTTCCTTCTTGAATGGGGTAATTCAGGAGGAAGTGTTTGTTAAACAACCTCCCAGTTTTGAAAACGAAAAATACCCCAATCATGTTTTTAAATTGAAAAAGGCATTGTATGGTCTTAAACAAACTCCTCGAGCATGGTACGATCGTCTTAGCAGATTTCTTATTGATCATGAATTCTCTCTTGGCAAAGTCGATACCACTCTCTTTACAAAATCTTAAAATTCGCATATTCTTATTGTCCAAGTATACGTTGATGATATCATTTTTAGAGCCACTAACGATGATCTGTGCCAAGAGTTTGCTGAGAGTATGCGCAGGGAATTCGAGATGAGTATGATGAGAGAACTTACCTTTTTCCTCAGACTCCAAATCAAGCAATCGAGAGAGGAAATTTTCATCAATCAGTCAAAATACACACGTGAGCTTTTGAATAGGTTTGGTATGGATAATGCTAAACCTAGAGGTACCCTTATCTCTCCTAGTCTTAATCTTGATAAAGATGAATCTGGTAAAGATGTTAATCACACGCTTTATCGTGGCATGATTGGTAGCTTACTCTATCTTACTGCATCTAGACCTGACATAATGTTTAGTGTATGCATATGTGCCTGTTTTTAAGCTTGTCCTAAAGAATCTCATCTTACCGCAGTTAAACGTATTTTCAAATACATGTCTGGGACAATAAATTTAAGACTTTGGTATCCGTAAAATTCTTCTATTGATCTAGTTGGGTTTTCTAATTCCGATTATGCCGGATGTCTTGTTGATCGTAAAAGCACTAGTGATACTTGCCAATTCCTCGATGAATCGCTTGTATCCTGGCACATTAAGAAATAGACATCTGTTGCGCTTTCCACAGCTGAAGCGAAATATGTTGCAGTTGGCAGTTGTTGTGCTCAAGTTCTTTGGATGCGTCAAACCTTACGGGATTTTGATGTTTCCTTAGATAATATTCCTATCATGTGCGATGTAGTAATGCTATTGATATTAGTAAAAATTCGGTTCAACACTCTCGCACAAAGCACATTGATATTCGTCACCACTTTCTTCGAGACAATGTTCAGAAAGGATTGATCGAACTCAAGAAAGTAGGATCGGGAGATCAGCTTGCAGATATTTTTACAAAACCTTTAGCTGAATCCATTTTTTGTTCACTTCGTCGTCGCTTAGGAATGTGTGATCAGAGCTGATTGTTGTGTTATTTTTATTATTTTTATTTTTTCTTTTGATCTTTTCAGTCGAAGGAAACTATTTTCCTTTGAATGAATTTTTTTTCATTCGACTGAAAACTTTTCCTTCGAAAGAAAACTTTTCCTTCAAATGAAAACTTTTCATTCGAATGAAATTGCAGCTCCAGTCAGTTTATACCTTATGTCAGTTTCGGTTGAATGAAAACTCACTTTCATTCGACCGAAATCTTTTGTCTATATAAAGTGATTTTTCAGTGTTCTCTTTCACTGTGTACATTTCATCGCTCACAGTCAAAAAAAAATTTTACCCCTCACTTTTGCCTTCTTTTAATGCCTTGTATTATGGATCCATCCACCCGCTGTTTACAGTTTGCCTGACATTCTTCATGCTCCTTCACTTCGTAGCACACGGGCTGCTACTCAGGCTGCACACGCTCGTTCGCCTGCTCCTGCAAATCAACCATCCAATGCTCCCCCACCTACTCCAGGTACTGCAATGCCTCATCTTCCTACTTCTGCTACTTCTTCATCTTCTGCTCCTCAACCTACATGTCCTCCACCCACTTGTCCATACATTTCTCCCACAGAAATTCTCCACATACCTCACATTTTTTAAAACCACTGAAGACCAAATCAATTTTTATACGAACTTCGTCCATCAAGAGGTAGTGCCCGATCACCCTAGTGACCTCAACCTTATGGCTCAACTTGGTGTCACTCCATTTGTTGAACGAATGGGGTGTACTTTTCTCTTATCTCCTCCCTCTGTCTATTTCCCCACTTAATCCGCATGTTTTACTCTAACATGACTTTTAACTCCGTCGCCTCCTCATTTTTTGTGACATATGTAAATAGGATTAGTATTCGCCTCGATGCCACCACGTTGGCACAAATCCTCGGTTTCACAAACAAATCTTCCCTTGTCATTTTTCTCGGCAACACTTGGTGTACTCATGGACTTTTCACCCCTCTAGAACAAACTCAAACTATACTCAACAATCCCTCTATTACTCGAGCCCGTAAACCTAACTTTAGTGAAATTTCCCCCTTATACCGTATTCTTCATCTCATCCTTTCGTATAATCTTTCAGTGTGCTCCGGTTCTTTTGTCGCCTTCACCTACCTAGATATCATTATACTTACCCACTTTATTCAGGGCTCTCGCTTAAACATTGTGGGCATAATTTTACATGTTATGGCTGCCCGTAAAAATAAATCTTCTGCTCATCTTCCTTTTGGTCTTCTTCTGACTAAAATCTTTGAATATTTCAACGTTCCTCTCCCGACAGCTGTGTCGGAATGCGTCCCCATTCCTAGCACGCATATCCTTCAAGAGACTTCTCTTTGTCGTGCAAGATTTACCATTCGCACTGACCCAGTTACTAATATTCCTTCTCTTAAGCAGGTAGCACCCTCTGAGTCAACTCATGAACCTAAGTCAACTCATGAACCTGAGTCAACTCATGCTCCTACCCCCCTCTTTGACCTGCCTCCACCGCCTGATCCTTCTCCTTCCGTACCACCAATGACCACTGACCCTTCCCCTTCCGCACCTTGTCAGCCCTCTGACCCTTCTTCTTCTGCACCCCCTTTGCCCAGACCATCTCATCCTTCTGATCCTCTTTTCAGTTCCCTCCCCGATTTTTCGAACTTAAACTTTGACGCATTTTTATCTTCTGACACCACCGACCTCTCCGAACAGCTCTCTCATCTCTCCAACACCGTTCAGCTCATTCTTGAATTCCAAACTACTCTAGCTGCTTCTGTCACCGCCAATCAAACCGCTCTTCTTAACCATCTCTATTCCATTCAACAGTCTTCAGCCCAGCTCCTCTCCAATCAAATTGATTTTCATACCCTTCTTAACGACCTTGTGTCCAACATCTCCTTCATTCCTCTTAACCGCACTCTCATTATGGAACAGTTGGATCACTTGCAGCGGGACCTTCAATGCCAACATGATGCCACGCTTACTGCTCATCGTCGCCAAGCTTATCTCTCTGCCAGTATTATAACTCAGCAGAACCATTACTTGGCGCATCAGATTTTTAATCAAGCACATGGTTTCCTGGTCATTCGTCCTGACAGCTTTCCATCTCGTCACACCGGCACCGAATGTGAAGAATGGTTCTTCAATCCACATCTTCCATACAATCCTCCCATGCCGGGTTCGCCATGCGTGGTGGAAGTTGTCGAGATTCCTACGTCTGATCTTCATCCGGCTACAAATCCTTCTTCATCTGCTCAGGGTGCCCGCCGTAGACATTAGAATTTTTAGGCCTTTTCCCTCTTTTTCAATTGACAAGGGGGGAGAACATTCTTAGTGGTATTGTTTTCGTAATTATTGAACTGTAATTTTTTGAATATATTAAAGCAGTTCATCAATTATTTGTTTTGCTATAAATGTTTATCTGATCCAGGGGAGTATATTCCATTTTATTAGATTAATGTTGTCATCATAAAAAAAAGGAGAAGATTGTTGACTTTAAAAGTCAAAGTTGTATTATTTTGATGATTCTAAGTTTATTGTCTCTAACATTAATCTAACATCGCTATTAAGAACTTTTATGACCGATCATAATCAAACATAACATGGAATATCCCTAGGCCAAAAAGAGGACTTGAACATGGACCAGGATCTGATTTTGGGACTTTATTTTATTTCTCCTTGTTGTTGTATTTTTTCTAAGTCTTTCTTAAAGATCTTCCAGAAAATCAAGTAAATAACTAAACCAAGAATTTTTCTCTCAAATGAGTTTTCATTCTAATGATAATTGGTTTCATTCGAATTGATCCTTCAGACTCTTCTTGTCAAGTATTGAATTCGGCAGTAGGGGGAAATGGCCTACGAATCCGGTCGGACAAACTAGAATCAAAACCATCGTAGTTCGACCGGGCCTCACGGGAGGCAACCTATATTTTAGTCTTTGAGTCAAATTATATAAAGAAAGAAAATGAAATGAAAGACTCTTTTGAGAGAAGATGCTCTAGACTGCCATACCCTATATTTAATGTAGAAAGCTTTGTAAATGTACCTCGAGAATGTGTTTGCGTAGAAGTCTCAGGAACACATGGTAACGAATCCACGATCCAAATGAGTCATAACTATGGAGAAATTAGTATGAAATGCTAAAGTTTTCCTTGGAGATGGTATACCACTTCAAGGGAAGAAATAATATAAAATCTTTAGAGAAAAAAGGTGCTCTTTTTAAAATGTAGCCCAAAGACCCTTTTTATAGAGGTCCACGTGACATAAATGTTAAAAATGACCATCTCAATACGTGATTTGGTGATAGATAGAAATCACAAACTGAGAAAAGTCAACTAATTAGCCGGTTTGCTAAAAACAGGTCGATTCATTCCATAATATTTAATTTTTGTCCAAAATTTTGGGACATCGTTTGTCCCTAAGTTGGTACTTGATAAGCAGATGAAATGTACCAGTTTTTCAAAAATTATCTCCATTTTTTATATAACTCAAGGATTAATCACCTGCTAATCCTTAACTATCTAAATAAATCACAATCTTCATACTGGACTGGACCCAACTAATTAGACTAGACCAGACTCAATTAGTTGACTGGGCCGGACTAGATTAACTGGGCTGGATAACTGGACTGGACTGGACTAACTGGGTTGGATATATGGTCTGGATTAACTGAATTAAGCTTAATATTTATTATTAACTACACCTGTAACAATAATAAACCTTACTTATTAATAAAGCACAATACAATAAATAAAACTGCCTAAAAAATGGGGTGTCTACAAGGTGTGTGTAGGTGTTGTACGTTTGTGGTGGGTGATATTGGGGGGGGGGGGACACCTGTGTTGTAGGTGTGTGTTTCTGTGTTTTGTGCAGACCGAGTTGTCTTTTGGTAGGTGATGCATGGGGTGGTGGATGGTGGGTGTTGTCATGGTGTTGATGGGGAAAATGGTGGGTGCAACAAGCGTGGTTCTTTTATGTGTGTGCAGAGGGGATTGAAGGGCAAGGGCGACAGACTCTGTGTGTGGATTTTGCTTTTGTGCGCGCGCGCGTATATGGTGCATGATTAGAGGGAAGGGGGAGGGGATGGCAACACCGTGTGTGGATGGGTATGTGTTTTTGTGTTTGTATGAGAGAGAAACCAACACATAAAGATTGCTTTTTGTTTATTACCAAATTTGTGCCTTAAGATGGACGTCCATTAACCTCTTTTTAAACATTTTTTTTTGGGTACAATTGGAACCAATGCTCAACGCTGGGGTGTTATGCATATGAATTAAAAACTCAGGGTCTTAAGTAAGAAATCAATGTCAACCCAGGGGGCTTATGCAGTTTACCCTAAGATTAGTGTTGAGGATAAGATATAGGGGATAATTAGAAACACGAAAACCTAATGACCAACCAAGACTATAGATTTGTTATTGTCCTATGTCATTAATCATGTTGCGCTACAACATTTAACTAATGGTAAAATAATGAACATATGGCATATAATTGTTGGCAAAAAGGTCATTTTCAAGGGTTGTATTGAAAGATAAAAATGTTGATGCTAAGGAAAGTGAGCTCGCAGTCGACGTGGAGGTGTCACAAAGAATGCAGTCCGAGTCATATGTCAAGTACGCTAATGTAGGACACAACAAGGATAAGACAAAGGCAGTGACAAAGGGCTTCCCAGATAGAGCCTAAGGATGACAGTACTGCGAGAGCGATGGGGCGGGATGAATACATGACGATAGTCACTGTCCGATACTTAGGTCCAGAGTCAAGGTCCCATGTGTTTCTCTCTCTAGAATTCTAGAGTGAGAAAGTGAATATGAGGATGAAAGTCTCCAAGATGTGAAGTCTTCAATGAATTCTCACCTCTATTTATAAAGGTTGAAATGATGATGTATCAACCGACACTAGCGCTCCCCGGGAATGACACGTAACCGAGTGGTCCACAAGTGTCAGTGCTCCACGGACTGTCAGATCGCATATTCACCTGGCCTGCCTCGCACACCATCGCTCTGTCTGCGTAGAAAGACTGGCTCCCATAGCGCCAGTGTGGCTAGCAAACCCCTTTGATCTAGCCACCAACCCAAAGCCCTTGCAGAGTCCCATAGGGAATCGAGAGACGCCGATGACCTGACAGTGGTGGGGAAAACCCGAAGCCCATTTGCCAGGTAGACTAGGTGCGATGCCTTTGGAAGACCTGCTCCCGTCTTGGAGTGACCCGGGGATCATAGTCCCTAGGGGTGCCGGTGAAAGCCCCTAGTGCCGAACATGTAGGCTAGTCATGCAGACACCTGGCAGAGGATAGTGTCCCGGATGAGTCACCTATCCCGTGTGTGAGTCCTTGTGCCGAAGCATCGCCTATCTGACCCGGCGAGGTAGGATCTTGGAGGAGCCGTCTACCTGGCAGAAGAAGACTCTTCATAGCGGAGCACTTAAAGTTCCCTGGCAGAGATAGTGTCCTTGAGGAATCGCCTATCCCCATGGGTGAGTCCTTGTGCCAGAGCACTCAGAGCACGCCAATGTAGTGTCTTGGAGGAGTTTCCTACCCGACAGGCCGAGGTAGCATCCTGGAGGAGCCATCTACGTGGTGGAAGGGGAGTCTTTATGCCGGAGCACTCAGAGCTCCCTGGCGGAGATAGTGTCCTAGAGGAATTGCCCATCCCCACGGGTGAGTCCTTGTGCCGGAGCACTTGGAGTGCGCCAAAGTAGTGTCTAGGAAAAGTTGCCTACCCGACGGGCTGAGGTAGCATCCCGGAGGAGCCGTCTACCTGACAGAAGGGGAGTCTTCAAGTTGGAGCACTTAGAGCTTTCTGGCAAAGATAGTGTCCTGGAGGAGTCGCCTATTCTCGCGGGATGCTGTACACTCTAGGGAGTGGGTCGAAGCATGTTTCACGACCAAAGCAAAGTGTGCATGGTCTGGTGAAAGGATAGAGAGCGTGGCGCATGACAGAGAGCCGGAGGTGCGACAGATTATGCGGTGCCGAGGGCACGTGATATGGAAATGGCGCGCGGCCGCGGGTGATGGGCTGCGAAGTCGGCGCTCGGGTGCTGGTGACAGGGGTCTCGGAGTTGGTGCACAGGCCCAGGCGAGGGGAGTCGAGGAGTCAGCGTGCGGGCGGTGCTCTCGTAGACTTGGCCGAAGGAAGAGGAAGGAAGTGTGCAGCGGTGGGAGGCCAAGGCCAACCCCCAAGGGGGAAGGCGCGCCGACCCCCGAGGGGGAAGATGTGCGACCGACTGAGCAAAAAGGGGCTGCGAAGGTTGAGGCGCGCCGAGGTTGTCTCGCCAGCCAAAAAAATAGTCACACCAAGGTAATTTAGCAAAGAAGAAACGTATAAAAGAGGCAAAAAATGCGCATGACTTGAGCGTGCGTGTTTTGACCGATTGGAAGCGTTGAAAAATTGACCGCTGACAATATTGACGTATTGCGAAACGAAACTTACAATGAGTTCATGGATGCAGGCAAGATATGTTAGGAACACAACTTTTTCTATTCAAAAGTACTTATAACACTTTGTATAACGATAATTAATAATTATTAAATATGATTAGTAATATTTTTGTTAACAACGACGATCTAAGAAATTTTTGTAACCGTCATTAATTAACACTACATGAGTTGTCTCTTCTGTTTCAGCTTCAGCTTGTAGCCAAAATTTTACTTAATTGAGTGCAATTAAATCAGAGATTGCGCGGTCTGTTCCTGTTTCGCGAAGAAAGATGGCCGGTTCCGATCCTGAAAAGCTCATCATCAAAGCCGATAAACTGTCAGTCTCTCTCTCGCTCTCTGTGTGTCACATGTATATTGCTCGTGCTTGCTTTGAGAAGTAATTAGAGCTGGAAGGACCAGATCTATCATACGTGGGTTGCCCGCGTATCCTCGTATATTCTCCTCGTTCATGGAATATATGTATATGTGTAGCCAAATATATGCAGATGGTCCGATTCGGTGATGCTATCTGAACTGATGTAGACATCTACAAGACGATTCTCTGCGTTGTTATGTTAGTTTTGCAACGAATGGAGTAACAACACTGTCCTTTAATGCTTGAATGGCTGTCGAAACATTTCTCTCGTCAAAGGAAATAGTCAATTCAATTTGGCGGGTTAGAAGTAAAAGTTTTACCTTAGACCTTTGGAATGAATTTGCTGGATATTAATAAGATATTATAAACGTCGTGTTAATTGACTGATTCTCGAGCAGAATCTGTAAATAAGCAAAAGAAAGACGGAAACGCATATAGGGAGGAAGTTTCACTTGAAAGTTGAAACTTGGGATGGTTGGCATGACTGTTGCGTCTGACTTATTTTATGCCGCTTTAGTCTTCACACGAATAATTTTCCTTTGCATACCAACGGCCATATTTTTCCATGCCAACTATTATGTTAGCAATTCTAAGTTCATAGAGAAAGAAGGTTTACATGGTTTTACTTGCAATTAGAACATTCACAAATTGAGCTTATCTCACCTTTTTTTCCACCTGGTATTTAATTATTTTCTGTGCTAAGCTAAGAATCACCTGTGTTACTTAAGCATGTCACCTTCATTCTTATGTAGTAAGCCAACACTTCTCTTGTGTTTCTTAGAGTAAAACTCAGTCTAACAAGATGGAGTGCTGATTGGAGGAGTGCCACTAGTTTGTATGAGCAGGCTGGTAAGTAACATGTTAGATGACCTTTGACTGTGAATTGGCATTGCTCCCATTACCTTCAAACCATTTTTGCTACAAAGGTTTGTTCATCTGTTGTAGCTCTTGGGTTTAGACTTGCCAAAAAGTATGAGAAAGCGAAACAAGCATTTGAGAAAGCTTCCAAAGGACAAGAAATGCTTGCCTCGTATCCTAAAATTCTTTACTGATTTTTCCCAGCCATTGGGTCTTGCTTTTTACTGCATTGATTTATCCTTGACAAGTGAACCAGACCCTGGGATGCTGCCAAGCATATGGAGTCTGCTGCTGCCCTGGCAAAGGAATTAAGCAACTGGAGAGAAGTTGCTGATTTTTATAGTCGCGCGTCTGAGTTATACAACGAGTGTGGGAGGTCACAACCTGCATCAGATGCTCTTGCAAAAGGTGCTCGGTAGGCATCTACTTTACCTCCATGGTTGTAGCATTAATTTCTACTTTCTTCTAATGTCTTTTGCTTTTACTAATATCCTGAGAGGACTAAGCTATGGATGTGCTTAGTACCTTTAAGCTTACTTTTGAAAGAAATCGTTTAGGTGTTTGGTAATATAAGCTACCCAGAACATAGGCTCTAAGGTGTACTGATACAACAAGTTTCATTCAGCCCCTAAAAGCTCAGTAGCCTACAATATCAGTGGAGAGAGAGAATGGTTGGTGTAGGCACCCCATCTTGCATTTTTGCATCCGTCTTGGGGTCATTATGCATATATGATCAGTTTATCATTGTTCTTACGGTTTGTTATGTTTGTAGCACATTCTAGTACCTTAACATGGGTGTTAGATGCTTACCTTGGATTTTATACTTGGTAAGGGTCATTTTTTAACACACTTGCAAGTCAGTCTACTTCTGTGAGTAATAATATACTCATCTTCAAAGTAGTTTATGTACTTCATGCCATTAGAGAGGTCGTTAGTTTAGCTTTACATGGACATATGATAAGCCTGATTTCGTTAAGTATCAATTAAGATATTAGGGATACCGAACTTGAAACAAATTGTAACAAAACTGACATACCTTTAGTCTGCCATGAATATCTCGAGACATATTTTAGTAGGGTAGATTGGACTTTGGATGCGATAGAATGAAGCCTCCAATGCGCAAAGTTCTGTCAGAGGACTCACTGGACTTCAAGGTGCACTGGTCGATACTCTTCCCAAATTTGCCAGAAGGTCATAGACATAGTCGTAAGTGTCGTATGATGCATGATATGTAACGTACTACGAGACTGTACACCCCACGAATGATACGATATTGCTTGTGCATTGGATCTTTACCTGCATCGTACCCGTATCCTCCTGTATCGGCTTGTTGTTCAGTATCACACGGTACTGACGATAAGTTAGACTGAAAGAAATCCTGGATCTGGGTCGGGTTTACCGGACCTGGATATAGGAAGAGAGATTTTTGGGTTGTTTTCTAGCCTTTTTCTCTCGATAAAGGGTCATGCGACCTGATGCCTTGGCCACCCACTCCTTGTCTCTCAACTGTAGATGGTGAATCCTGGGATTACCTCCATATGAATTTGATGAAGGTACAATATAGCCACTAATACCTTATCATTGAGCGGTCCTAATGACCTCTGCAAATCTGTGTCATGATCGACGATTGTTCAGTTTGGAAGTTCAATCTAGAGTTCTTTTCCATCTGAAGGTCACAAATATTTTTTTTTTTTTTGAATCCGTTTACAGTATCTTCTTCGTTTTGTCTTTTCTGACATTTTTATGCATGTAGTGGACAGCGGGCACTTAGCAAAACAGTAAATATTTGTTTAAGATGCATCACTTTTACTTTGGGTGTTGGTTCTTTGTTTTTAATATTTACTTTTATGCTCTACGGCTGCTTATTTGATACATGACTGCATATTTTGTTCTATGGCAATTTGTTTTTTGTTAATATATGTTTTGCATTTCAATATTTTACGCTTGTCGTTTTCCAACTGCTGTTAGTATGTTTGTGAAACAATTGAACCTTCTCTTACGATACGTTATGCAAAGAGAAATGACATTTCAAACCCGATATGTATCTTGATATGACAACTATGGTCCCAAACCTTGAGATTGACCATTTAAGGGTATTTAAGTCTTTTTGCACTTGAAGGCGGTCTTTTTTAGCCTTCAAGGATATAAATTAAGATCTTATGCCTCATTTTAAGGAGAATATCATCATACATGACCTTGATACTTTGTCAAATTTGCCTTTCACTTGTAAACCCTAATCTCCTGTACCTCTTCTAATCAATCCCACATATGTGGACGATGATTAAGGTGTGAAGCAATCAACTTTCCTCATTGATTGAAGTGCGGCTTTTGGCGGATAAATCAAAAGAAAGTAATCAAGATCTCTGCACCGGGCAACATAAAATTTGTCGGGGGTAAAGGTATCTAAGTATGCAGACCCCAAGCTGTAGTTTTTATTATAGATTATTGCTTCCCAATATATGGTTATGGGTTGAAAAATCCACGGCGACAACATAGCCCTTCTTCTTCTTGTGCAGAAAGCACAAACCCTTTTATGGGTTGAAAAATTCATGTCGACAGCACACGGAATCCATATTTTATTGTTAAAAAAAGAAGAGAGAGAGAGATAATGGTTTAGTCAAAATCAAATTTGACTAAGTATTTTACTTCCTCTGCTAAAGACGAAAGTTCGAAACAAGGCAGCGATTGTGGACGAAAGCCCCTACTAGAAATAAGAAGGTCGGAAATCCATTCACAAAGCCCTCATTTCCTTAGGCCATGATGGATTGGCCGGAGAAGTGCAACCAAGACGAGCCTCCCACCAAAGGAGGAGGCCAGGGGCATAGATTCAAAAGAACCTGTCTTGAGAAGTACCCCTTCAAAAGGAGGATGCCAATACAGCGTTTATGTCCAAAATTCCTCCAAGGTATCCACCGATGGACAAAGTAAATGAAGCTTTGGAGCTAGGAGAATCGCGACGAAAGTCCTTTCGAGAAAGACCTAGTCCAAATCGAGCTTGGTGACGAAAGCCTTTTACGAGAAAGACTTGGGCCAGATTAAGCTTGGTGCTTAGACGAAGGTTACCTCAAGAAGGGAAATTTAGGCCGACATATAAAGCCCATAAGGCAATGCCAACGAAAACCTCCAGATCAAGGAAAACCTAGGCCGACCCGCATAGTCTTGATTGAAACAAAGGCCTTCAAGCCAAGTGTGACAATTCTAAGTGGCCACAAGAGAAGAATTATACCTCCTAGGTGTAATGTGGTAGAAAAGTCTGAAGCCGTGGACAACAAGGTAGGCTTGTCAAAATGGGAGTACCTGGCTTGACCCAAAAAAAAAAAAAAAAAAAAAAGGAGAAGCTAATGTCATTAGGAATTCAACCAAAAGAGGCATGTTGGTTCTGAAACTCAAGAGGAGCCTGATTTTCAAAAAGGGCACATTACTTTGCGCAAGAGATTTTCTTTTGCACGTGTGTGGTGTCGAAGCGTTACAAGACAAAAGAGGAGTAATTGAAGAAAGATTCCAGCTTTTTAATGCTTGTCAACAGAGACTAAAGAAAATCAAGAAGAACAAAGCCCACTAAGACAATTGGCATAAGGAAAGCAATATAAGAGGCATTATGTTCTGCAAGTTGTTGATACAAAAGGCATCCTGTTGCTAAGATAATAGACAGGACTGCTCTGAAGAGCACACTACTTTTTCTGAATGTCTTCGAAAGCGTGTTTCTGGAAAAGCTGGGAAAATGGGCGAGGCAGATTACTTGCTTTGTGTTGCATACATATACAAGAAAAGGCTCCAGCGTCTTGATGCCTATACTTCTGTGCCCTTATGCATGCAGAGCATGTTGCAGAATAGCTAATGTGCGAAGCTTGAAGGCTCATTGCAAAGAAACAGGAAGGTGTCTTGAACAAAAGGCAGCATTTCCTTATGCAAATGGGGGGCAATTGCTTATGCAAGTAACGTGTAGTGGGAAATAGCAAAAGTAAAAAAAAGAAAAGACTCGCCACAGTTAGAAGGTCAGAATACTTGTGCGTGCATGCGAACCTGGTGTTCGAAGGAAAAGAAGCGCCTGACAGAAAACGAACAACCTATAGTTGAAAGGTTGAAGTAAAATCTGTGGCTTTGATACTTTAGCATCAGTTTCTGTCACACCAGCAATTTGCTTCAACAAAGACGATGTTGTCCATTTGTTTTGTGCTCATTAGTACAGCATTGTACAGTAGCAAACAGCTGCTTCGGTTTTGTTAAAAGTGCATGCATATGCTGGAGTTTACTAGAAAGAAAGAAGGTTGTCCTTGTGTGCATTTGGCTGTTTGCATATGGTATAAACCTACAAGTCCTGTTGCTGCAAAAGGGGTCAAGTATAGAAGGAAGGGAGAGCAAATAAAAATGGGAATCCTCTATTCCATAGCCCTGCTGTTCTTGGAAAGAATCCAAGGAAGCAAAAAAGGTGCATGTATTTGTGCTCATTAGTACAGCAAAATACAGTAGCAAACAGCTGCTTTGCTTTTGTTAAAAGTGCATTTATGCTGGGTTTATTAGGAAGAAAGCAGGTTGTCTTTGTGTACGTTTGACTGTGTGCATATGTTATAAAACCATCAAGTCCTGTCCGAAGCAGATCCACATGTTCGGGTTATTGATAACACAGAAAATTACAATTGCAATGATCTATGACTGGAAAAAAAAAAAATATGCAAAAGGGAGCAAATTCCTTGAACCCTGCTGTTCATAAAAAAATTCCAAGGGAGCAAAGGAAGAAAACAAAGGAAAAACCAAAGAATCCCTGTGAAACTGATGTACGTGCATGTTTGTGCTCGTACAACACATAGTGCACAACAAATATTCTAAGAAGCCAAGTTGCTTTCGAAAGGAAAAGAATAAGAAGCATGATCTGGTCAGGAAGAAAGTACTCATTGCTGATGTTTTCCTTTTAGGCATATGGACAAGTAATATGGGAAACAAAGAGGTACCTGAAACTTCCGATTTGCAGAGAAGTCTACTGAAAAAAAGAAGGGGTCAAAACCTGGAGCAAAAGAGGGCAGCAGGAAGAGCCCTACGTGTGAAAAGCCTTACGCAACAAAAACGGCAGCAAAAAAAAGCCATACAGCATCACCATGTTACAGGAAGTGAAAAGGCCGAATTATACCTGAAAGCTTGGGTACTGTAGAAGGCCTGTGGCTGCAAACGCAGTGTGACAGAATTGTCGTGCAGTTGGAGGATAGAAAAATCAGGGATTTAAACCAAGACTACAAATCCTAGTATGATTATAATTCTGCAAAAGTTGAGATTAAATCAACTGCGGGACCACAATTCCTACTAGGATTATAGTACTAGTTGTCTAGGCACATTCTAATACAACTGTGGGCAAAGGTATTTGGTGGGAGCAATTAAATACAACTGTGGGCCCTAAGGGAAAAAAAAGGAGAAAAAAATAAAAAAGGGGCTGTACAAACCCAAAAGAGGGTCTGGAAAAAAGGGGAAGCCAAAAAAAAAAAAAAAAAAAGAAAAAACAAGAAAAAAGAAGAAAAAGATAAATGAAATTAAGAGAAACAAAATTTTTGTGAAGACCAGAAACTGGGTCCACAAAAAAAGAGAATTGCATTGAAAGAAAAAAAAAATAAAAATAAAACTGCATCAGTGTAAAATTATTGCAATGAAACCCTATATAAGATAGAGTCTGCAATTACGGGAGTGCCTAAATTATCAATGGGTCCCTAAAATTTTAGAAAAATTACAGAAGCAAAAAAAAGACTCTCTGGCTCACAAATTAGACGAGGGCCAGGGAAAAGAAAGGAAAAATCAAGCAATGATCAACTAGGAAAGACATCCGTCATATACAAGTGAAGGCGGTATTAGCAGCTCCCAGAAGGAGCAACAACTCATAAAAGGAGGTGTTATACAAGGAAGCAGCTCATCTTATGCGGCTGGGCTCGTGGATGAAGTGCCAAGAAATCGTGATTTGTGTAAGCAAAATTGGGTTCCACAAATCACGAGGGGGCATTTGTTGGCACTTAAATTTCACCCCAAAAGTTATATTGGATTTGTACTAAACGGTTTGGACGAGGCAAGTAGGTTTTGAACTTTGTGAAGTTCGAATCCACATCATTTGGAATTGAACGTTAAATAAAGGCGCACAAGGCGCACAAGGTTCAGTATAGATCAGTGGGTGAAGGTTTTTGTGGGCTAACGAGGTTTTGAACTTCACCGAAATTTGAACACACACGTGTGGACTCGAAGATGGACTTCGTAAATTCATGGGCCATTGAGGTTTTGAACCCTTTAAGTTCGAAACCATTTGGACTTATTTCGGAGTTCGAAGCCCAAACCCAAAAGAAAGATATTCGTCATGTGGTTGAATTCTTGGGGGGATAAGCCAAATGGAGGAGGACGTATCAGGAGAAACAACCTGATAAGCTTCAAAATTTTCCTGGTGGAAGCCTCTCTAAAAGGAAAAAGGCAAATCCTACGTAAAGGGAGGAGATCAAGGTTCAAAAAAATTCAGAGCAAGAGAGAAAAGAGATTCAAGCGCTATGACTTACATGTGAAGGGTTCCAACCACCGGTTGGTGGAAAACTTTGTAACTTGGGCGTTAATGCCCTGTCTTCAATAAAATTTTGTTTTATCTACTCTTCATGTTGGTTTCTTGTTTAGTTTATCTAGAATCAGATGTTTTCGTCGTTAGTTCGTTCGACGATGTAATTAACAATCTGACAGGTGTCTGATCGGAGATAGGATCCCATTACTAAAAAGTAAACATCGGCACAAAAACTCAGTGTCGATCGATGTCTGTTTGCACTTGATTTTTGATGGACCCTTTGTTCTTTAAGGTCTCAAAATCAGCGCCGACAACATTGTCCTCTGAAAATGTGTAGGTATTTCTTGTACCACCGTGGATAACACAAATGTCAAATTGCCAAGGCCTTCCAAGAATGATATGGCAAGCAACCATGGTAGCTACGTCGCACCACACCTTGTCAAAGTATCTACAGTTTATAAAAAATGATCCTGAGCAGCGAGTCTCCACAATTGCCTCATTTCTTTTCTGGACCAGTTGGTGCTTCTCTTGCATTTACACCTTTTTATATTTAGTTCTGCATGATGTGTGGAATATATTGTCTTACAATATCCTTCAATTCTTCCTTTGGAGCAGAAGGTTTTTATAGTTTACCAACAAATCACCAATGTTACCATAGACCATGTCCTCTTCATTTCCATTGTCGACATTGTTGACGTATGTGAGTATAACCTCAGCTTCAGCCGTGTATGGTCCTTGATCTTCACTTATCACGACTGTGTGTCTTTTCATGCCTACAAGACGCTGACTAGTGACTAGGTTCTCCACATTTGTAGCAATTATTTCCGAAACCACCCCTTGGTTTTGATCAACTGAACTGGCGGCTCCAAATTGGTTTCCACGTCCTGTGTCTGAGTTTCAAGAGCTCCCAGGTTTGATACTTTGCCAATTAATGTCTTGCCTTTGAGCTTGAGCGTCTTACCTCAATTTGCCTCGGAAACAAATCTGTCCTGCTTGTTTCCAGCATGAAAACCACCCTTAAAATTGCCGTTTCTCAAAGTCAAAGCGCGCTGTTAAGCTTCAGAAACTGACCGAATGTTGGAAGACTAAGAACATCCTGAATTTTCTGCCGTAAACCGCCCAGGTAGTGCCAAGAAGTTTTCCTCATTCTCCAGTAACTCATTCCTTGCAACTAACTGATATAATTCATTGCTGTTAGCGACTACTGACTTGATTCCTTGCCGTAAATCCGCAGGCGCTGAAACATGGTCCGAGCATAATTAGTTGGCATAATTTTTTCTTTCAGCTTCTGTTTCATCCTTTCTTAATTAGTAATATTATGCTGGCCTCTTCTTCCTCGCATTAGCCTTAGTTCTTCCTACCTAGGGAAAGTTCTGCCCTTCAGCTTGATGGCCACCAGTTTCACCTTCTTGTGGTCAGATACTTCCTGGTATTCAAAGATCCGCTCTACTGCATTTAGCCAAGCAACAAACTCCTCTGCTTGCAAACTTCCACTAAACTCCGGAAGTTTGATTTGAAGTTGATTTCCCAACTTCGATCACACAAGGAGCTCGCTGTCTGATATCAAGGAAATATTACCTGTATCGTCCAAAGATACATGCCTTAGGTGTCATGGATACCACTTCATCGAGGTTTGAAGTGGGAGTGGGAGCACCTAAGGAATGGGTTTGAAGATATCTTCAGACTTAGAATCTTCATCACCATTGGTCGACGATTCAACTTGTGCCAAGCATTGGGTCAAACTCTCAACTTGCCTCTGTAATGCATTAATCTCACCTCTTGCATCAGCATCAGTGTTCATTCATGCCGCTGCTGCTGGCGTCTTCTTCTTCTAGGGGACATATTTGGTTGCAAAAACCTAATCAACCTGTTCTGGTACAGCTTAATGGAAACCACCCTGAACTTAGATTCTATGGGGTACTGACACAAGAAGTTACTGTCAGCCCTTGAAACTCAGTAGCCAACAGTATAAGTGGAGAAAGAGATAGAGAGAGAATGGTAGGGTTGAAGGAAAATCTAAATAGGAATGAGGTAATTCAAAAGACAAAGCTGATTTAAGCTTTAATAGTTTGTAAGCATGTATTGCAAAAGCTGCATAAACGTGTCAGACCTCTAGGCTTTATATAGGTTACAAACTAACCTAGATATCAGTCCGACAACCATAAGAAATGCTTTGGCCAACTACCTATTAAGTGCCTAAGTACTTCTTCCGTCCAGCCAGCTAACTTAGAGCAACTACTAGCATTCTGGGAAGACAAAAGAAACTTCTAGAACATCTACAATGCTGTCAAATAGAAACAGGAAAACTAACTTCAGATACTTCGCGTACTCCTGCATTATCAGTTGTGTATCACGAGGCGATAAAACATTTTGTATGAGGTAGCAAAGATGACCCTGTTGTTATGGTGGCATAGGGAATTGCAGGCTAACCAAACATGGCATGGAGGGTAACAAACTTGAGTAACAATCATGATATACGGTAGTATATGAGATTATCTACCATTTTAGCCTTCAATACCTCTAGCCTTTCACATTGAGCTTGAGTTTTAGACCTTGGTTTCTCGATTTCTTGTTCCTCGGAAAGCCCTTGAAATTTTGAACTTGCCCACTTTCTTCTACGTCATCGGTTCATGAAAAATGTGTGCATATTGAGTATCAGTTGACACGCAATAGCTTAGAGCATTGGAGAGGTAATTTTCCCGACCTTTGCCAAGATGTTTTATCGTGGAACATGAATGTTTGAGGCTTTTCTTTGAACTACGGGAGTCTGGCTGTTGGGCCGCAGCAGTACAACCTCCGTATACCTAATCTCTAACATTGACTTTGTTCTTTTTTTATTATATTTGATTTGATAGGGTTTTTTTTCAGCTTGAGTTACACGAAATTAGGATAGCCCTTCCCGTTCCTTACCCCCCCTGTAAACACCCCGTTTTTGTAGGCTTTATTATATAGTTTTAGTCCACTCCAGATTAATCCAGTCTAGTCTACTTCAAACCAAGTGAATTTAGTCTATTTTTATTTGCTATTTCTTTTATTCCAATCCAGCCGGTCCCGTTAGTCTATACTTTATTAGGCTTTATTTCCTTTTCCTACTTCTTCAAGTCCAGTCCTGTCAGTTTATCTGTGCTGGGCTTAACCCAAGTCAGAGTCTAGTTTGTGTGTAGACTCCCTATTCTTGCATTCTCGCATCCATTTTTAGTGTTATTTTGCATGTTTAATCACTTAGTCATCTTGTTACATTTAGTTATATTTATAACATGTCATAGTATGGTTGCATGAATGTTAGAGCGTGATTTGTGCTTGGCTTGGATTTTTTATGCTTGGTAAGAGTTGAAATTAGGTGCACTTGCACAATAGTCTGGAAAGATAAGTTAGCTTTTGATTGAGATATCATGAGCCTAATTTTGTTAAGTATGGGTTGAGATAGAAATGGATTACTGCACTTGTTCCAAATCTGACCTACCTTTAGTATTTCCTATATATCTTTTTCTGTACTTAATTTTTGCGTGATTCCAGTTCCACGTGAAGGTACACTTTCATAGCTTTCTATTGATATAAGGTAGGCCTTAGTCGGACTTCAGATGAGAGAGAACCAAGCTCCTAAAGTTGGCCTATCTGTCCAGTCCCGTCGAACAGTCACTTTATCACGTGTACCTGTTGATACGTACACTCCGAAAAGCAAGCTACTGATGGACCGGTGGGTAGATTTTCTCTCAGGTTTGTATGGAGGTTCTAGGATACTTAGGGGTTAACCATTTCAAGGTTTTAGGTTCCTTTTGCACCTAAAGTCGGTTTCCTTAGCCTCTAAGGACTTCAAGGCTATAAATTAAGGTCTTAGGCCTCATTTTAGAGGAGGAATTCATCCTAAATCACCTTAATACTCTGTCAAAGTTGCCTCATATCCGTAAACCCTAGTTCTCCGTCATAAATCCTAATCATCCAAACCACCTTTAATTAATCCCACATCCATAGACGGCGATCAAGGTGCGGAGCAATGAACTTTTCCTCACCGATCAAAGACCAATCTTGTGGAGGATTATCCTAAGTCAAGCAATCAAGATCTCTAACCCAGATATCACTTAATTTGTCTTCAAGTTAAGTCTTTTCTACTTTACTAGTTTTAGAGTGAGTAAATCTCGCCCATGCAATCAAATTCTGGTCTTTAGAGTATAAAAAACCATTTTTCCAGTACCCGGTTCGATAGAATATAGTTGCATAACTATATTCGCAGAACCACAGGCTGAAGTTTAGGTCATTTCCCCTAGGGGTCGAACTACGAGGTTTTGTTTCTGATTAGTCCAATCGGGTAAGTAGGCCACCCAACTCTAGTTGTGGAGTTCAAACCAATAGTTGTGTTAAATTAGGTTTGTTCTTATCTTGAATAAAGACCATCAATATTAAAAACAAGTAGAGACCTAGTTTGGGTTACGATGAGATGCCGAGATGCCTAACACCTTCTTGTCGTATAACTTAGTCTCAGAATCTGAATCTTGGATTCTGCAGATTAGAAGGTGTAATGGGTGATCCTATTAAGCACAGGCGCGGCAGTTTGGGTGAAGCACCAGCACCAGGTGCTCCGTGCTCGTCGGGTGCGGTTGCAGGTCGGGTGTGACATCGGTGCGCACTGTGTGCATGTCCACAATTGTGTATCTACAAAATCAATTTTGTGAATTTTTGGTGCGGTTGGAACACGGAAGTGCCATGGCCAAGATAGGCACCCGATACATTAGGTTCAAAGTCGAATCTTGAAACCAAAAAAGAGATTGCGTATTAGAGTTCTTTGTTAACGAGGAGATCAGAGAGAAAGAGAGAGAGATGATGAAGAAGAAAAAGAAGAAGAAGAAGTAGTAGTCACTGGCGAGCCAAGGTGGCAGCGGCGAGTAGCAGGCGGTGTCCGGTGGTAGCACTTGTGATTACAGAGAAGAAGGAGATACCACGATGTTAGCCACATGGCTTTGATGTTATCGATCCATAAAGATATATAACGAATGGTTTTTTGACAGTTGTATCCACGGATTACCAACTTTTTAACTTATAACTTAATCTATCCCCAACACTTAAACATAAGAATAATACCACGTACAAACCTTATTGTATTCAGCTATTCAATTTCAATAATTACAAAACAACCCATTAAACTTAACAAACTAACTAATTTGGTTAGAGACTTCAATATTTAAGAAACTTACCATTAAACTTAACAAACTCTCACTACTTTGGTTGGAAATATTTAAATTCTTTTCCACATATTTAAGTACTATATATGTCGTATCATCGCCCCACCCGTATCCTGTGATTTTTAGGAATGACATTTCCACACCCGCACCTGAGTCCATGCTCCCCAGGAATGATCTAGAGTCAATTTTGGGGTTTTTTTTTTCTTTTTTTTTTTCCAGTTAATTATTTCAATTAACCCTAAAAATAAGATGGCGACTCAAATAACAAGGTTTCTAGGATGCACGTCGTCTCACCCCCCAATTAAATATCATGCATTAAGCTCCTTTTAGTTTTCTGCATCTATGTTATACAGACTCAGAAAAGCACCTGCGTTGACTCGTCATGACGTGGAAGCCAATATGGGATCTGTCACAGACTTCCACCTACCTACTAGGAAGCACCAACACCTCATATAGGTCGAAGTATGGTGTCCGACACCTACCGACACCTTGACACCTCACCGACACTTGCGAACACTTGTCCGACACCTCTCAGTGGTGTCCGAATTTATTTATTTATTTTTTAATTTCCGGACACCATGTCGGACACCTGTTGAAGAAGTGTCCACGTGTATGAGGCCGAAATACATTATTTCAAACTTATTTCAGGGACAAATCTGGGTCTTTTTAGAAATAAACTTTTAGGCCAAATCCTATTCAGATAGACCCAGCAAAAGTTACCTTATTCTTTCTTTCTCACCTCTTTCTCTTTTACTTCTTTTTGTTACTTAAAACATCCAAGCTTCCCAGTCCATAGTAAGAGAGGTCAACATCTCCGACTTAATTTACAGACTCATCTGGCTATATAAAACCTCTCTTTCATGCCTTTGGTCCGATATCTTTTTTCCTTGTCTCTTGTTACTGTTGAGACTTTAATGTTGGTACTCTTGAGACATTTAATTGCTTTCTTGTTAGAGACCTTCTTTCTTGTTACTGTTGAGACTATTTCATGTTATTGGCTTTCTTTCTCATCCATTTTGAACGAAATTCAGTTGCTCAAATTTAAAATGAACATCAATTGCAGTGTCCTGCGGTGTCCAAAATCAGGTTTTTTGGAAATTGCAGTGTCCGTGTCTGTGCTACCTAGCCTACCAGATGGTGAAATGGAAATGCCATTTACTTTATTGAATATCTGTTTCCTTATCTCCTCACAGGCTATGTCTATATTGAGGCGGATGATGGTTAAGATCTTTACAATTAAAAATCAATGGAAAAAATATTAAGCTACTGTTAGGTACATGGTGCCTGTGGTGTTTGCCGTTGTTCACTTGGAATTCTGTTTATTTCATCTCTTCTCCTGTATCTTGCAGCCTTGTTTTTCCTAGTTTAGTGTAGCTCACTGTCAAATCTGGTTAAAATTTAATGTGGCTATGAACTTTCTTACAGGGTTTTGGAGGACGCTGAACCTAATGAAGCTGTTAGGCTGTACATTGATGCTTGTGTATTTCTTGAAGATGATGGAAAGGAACAAATGGCCTTCGATCTATATCGTTCTGTTACGAGTCTTTATATAAAACTTGAGAAGTAAGGGGATCTTTCTCTTATAACCAAGACACATGGTGAAGTCTGCCGCATGCTTTAGTTTAATGTTTGGGTCATGAGACCTGCCCCTAATATCTCTTGCTTCTAATTGCTTTTAGCAAGGAACTAACCATACTGAAATGGATTAGCACAAAGTCTCTGTAGTAGATAAAGGAATTTGCTTCTCTTGAGTATATGAAGCAAAGTTGGTATGGGTAACCCAGTAGACACTGATATGGACACCATGTTTAACTACCAAATTGATAGTTATTGTTGCTCGGCTCATATTTGGTACCTACACCCTATCCGTACCCAATTTTCAAATAATATCGGTTTTGTTAGTCAAGGCTTCATGGTAAACAGCAGCCCCTATATGATGCACTTGCATCATTGGATATGCCTTTGGATACTAATAACATGACTTTTTGTATTCTTTATTTTTGTGTGATAAGTGGTGCTGTTATATTGACATTATTTTGCAAATGTTTGTGCTCTTTACTATTGCATGCTCTCGTGTTTTTCGGTGGTTGCTCAGAAATCCCAACATGGTACTTAAGATCTATTTCTTTTTGAATTTATATGCTATGCAACTGTGTCTGTTGCCCGCATCTTGTCATAAAGACAGCACCGGTATCCTCCCTTCCCTCCAGCCAACAAAAAGAGGAAGATTAGATGTGTTGTGCTGATGGGCAACTGACATTTTTTTTCGGTATAAGTTATTACCTCATTACACTCGGTACAAGTGTTTGGGTTGGATACGTGTCCAAGTGTTGGATTCGTCTAATTTTTTAAATCACAACATATGAGGACCTGACAAATTATTACATACCATTACTTTTTTGTTATTCCTAAGTAAAATAGTGTTTTATGTGATGCACATGGTTTTAGTAGAGAACTTGTCTCATCTCAAAGTAATAACAAATTAAAAGAAAGTAGAAACATCAAAAAGCTAGTGTTCATAGTGGCATATCCAATGAGATGTCTTGGACACAGATCCCATACTCATGTCCAAGTCTCGAGTGTCTGACACGAGTACCTCAAGCATTCTAAAGAGTTCATGTAATATAGGCGTAGGGTAAAACGAAGTTAATTGGCCAGGCGAATGTTTGCTTGAAAGCCAACTTATATGCTGCAGGCTTTCTTGGAAGCAACGTTTAGTGTCTATATATTTGTCAATGGCGCAGTTTGTGCACTTCTTATATACATATTTGGTTTGAACTTCAGTTTAAATTGATTGCTACCATCCAACTTATCTTACATGAAGGTATACAGATGCGGCAACTTTTCTTTTGAGATGGGGCTTAGCAGCTGATAAGTGCAATGCCACCCATAGCCAATACAAGGTGAGAAATCTTTTTCCCTTTTTTGACTCAAAAAGCTTGTCATGTCTGTTTAATTTTGGATCTTGAGCATTTTTCCTTTTATTTTTTACCTTTTTCCACTATAATATGTTGCTTAGCTAGTTCTTCTAAAAAATTACAGGCTTACAAGCAGCATCCATCGATTAGTTACTTGGATGTGAACAGAACTGCCTTAATCAATCAAACTCTATCTTCACACGATAATGTGCTTATTTTGATCCGCTTACTGTCATCTGCTTTGACTTTTAATCACTAATGGAAGCCCTAAATATCTTCTTGAGAGGTTTTTCTATTTGACGTCCGGAGGTTCAATACAGTCATTAAATTACCAGTGAATAGTAAACGTGGCTTATGAAGGATTAACTTTAAGAGAAGTGTAGTCATAGGGATCCTTTAACAGCCTAATACATAGAAAGGAAAGTTATTTTATGATATATGTAAACCTGTTAGGAACTCAAAATGGACACGTTCTCAAACCCTAGCCCCTAGAATCGACACTTACGGGGTTTCATTTTGTTTGTCCTTCATACTATGTCATCTTTTGCAATAGTTTCTCGGCATCTTAGCAACATTAAACACTGATTTCAACTGACTTTTTCATCGAACATTACAAATGATGCCATATTTTGGTTTAGGGGATAAAGTTGGTCAAAATATTTAGAATCAAGCCTCTGATCATGAAATACCCCATCATTAATTACTTTGTCATGCGCATCTAACACCAATCAGATGCATTAAGTGTTCAGTGATGCTTTCATATATTAATTTTCTCCATGACAATGAAGAGGATTCAATTTATCATAGGTCATTAAAAATTTGGGACGTTATAGCTGATAGCATATCTAGGAAACTAAGGGTGCGTACGCTTATGTTTTTCGGTATTCATTTTTGTAATGATGATAAAAAAATTACATTTTTTCGTGTATGTTTACGTTTTTTGGGTTCTGTTTTGGATGAAATTTCGTAACAGTGTCAAAAAAGGTGAAAACAACCGAAAGCTGTTTTCACCTTTTTCCTTGAATTGTATTCTCTGTCAGAATCCAGTCCTTTCTCTGCTCTCTCCTCCAGATATCTATGAAAACCCCTCTGCCTTCATTCTCAAGAAGCCAATCCCGGATCTGAAGGCGTCGAAGGAGAACCTAATCCGGAAAAAAAAAACCACCGCTGGCTGCCAAAGATCCATTCTAAACACGACAAAGTCGCCGTTGGTGTCGACCGGAAGAAATGGAAGAGGAAAACGAAGCAGCCGCCGCCGGCCGGAAAAAATGGAAGAGGAAAACGAAGCGACCGCCTCCGGCCGGAAAAAATGGAAGAGGAAAACGAATTTATCACCAACTCGTGAGAATGAAAGGACTGGATCTGGATGAACTATCCACCCGCCTCCTGCGCTTCAGATCTGTCTCCAAGCTGTGGCGTTTGCTCATCAGAAGCCCCAAATTCATCACCACCCACCTCCAGACCACGACCCAAAACCCTAGCGCCGCCGCAACCTTTCTCATCCTCCACAGCCTCCCCCACAAATCCGAGGACCACCTCCTCTCCCTCATATCTACCACTCTGTTTCAACAAACACTCACCAAACTAGACCACCCATTTCCTTGGGTCTTCCTAGAAATGGAAGTAGTGGACTCCGTTAACAGATTGGTTCAGAAAAAAGTTGGTAAAAACAAAAATAAAAATGATAAACGTACAAAAAAAACTGAAAAAATAGATACGGAAAAAAGTAAACGTACACGATACGATTTTAGAACTGAATATTAAATTCTGAAAACCAAAAACAGAATACAGAATACAGAAAAAAATCTCATAAGCGTACAGCCCCTAAATATCTTTGCTTACATTTCCTACATATCATCCGGATGGCATCAGGTTGAATTCTTTGCCCCAGTTACGTATGCATTTTGATGTGCTTGTGTTGAGACAAGGTTGTCCATTGAAGCTGAATGTCAGTCATAGACAACGGCGGGAGTCCAGCAAAGGAGATGTGTGAGGTTTCTTTTGAGTTTCTGTAGTGGAGTTCTATTTGAAGCTCGAGAGGGAGAACTGCCCTCAAGGCTTCCACTTGTGCCAGGTAAAGAAAGGAAAGGATGAGAATGTTATATCTCGTCTGAGAGGGTTAGGGAGCTTCCTCTTGCTGAGAGAATGAACCACCTCACCCCTTCGTTGTGAACGGGACAAACCTATCCAAACAGCCTTATCCTGTATCGATTGACCTCTCTGTTGACACATAGCAATTTAGAAAAGATGAGGAACAGCTGGCACCCCTAGTTATTCCCTTTTTTGGCCTTTGTCAGATCACTACATATACACGTACTCTGTTCAATTTCCATGATCTTTTCTGCTTACCTCTTTGACCAATCATCAAGAGCCACTACATGCGTTCTCTTCATATGCAATTAGCAACTCACGTGCCCCACATGAGGGCCATTTAATCACTCACCTGACCCCCTATTTGCTTGGTGATATTAGTACTTTCGTTTTGATGACAAGACGAATGACGCGGAAGTGGTTGCTTGCGACTCTCTGATGCAGAACTGAAGAATGTCCACTCAATATACCACTAGCTGGGCTGTACTACTAGATAAAGTTCTAGCTGGAGGGTGATAATGACCTTGAATCCACATGATCCCGTGATGGAAGCACGCCACAAGCAGAAGGAAATTTTCTTGATCAATTGATAACTCTGCTCAACCCATTACACAGCAAAATAAACCTACTAATCCGTGGTGGCCAAGTAAATAAAAACGAGAATCAGTGAAGCTTTAATCTAATTGGTTGACAAAATAGCTAGCTACTAAATATTCTAGACTCTTACTAAAACAGGAAATTTTGAAATTCGCCCTAAAACCAAAAATTACCAGACAAGGACAGTTTTCTTACCTAAATCAGAAAGGTAACTGGACATTGGTTTAAAGTGCCTCCCTTTGCGGTCGATGGTGCTCTAAACGGCGCAACGATGGGTGTAGCACTTGTCGTGATGGTCGGCTTTGTTGGGGTTTATCTTAGAAACCTTGATATTTGACTCATATTATTTCTGGACTTAATAATACTTGACTTTTCATTAATTGGTCATGTATGTTATTCTTTTCTCTCTATGTTTTAAGTGTATAAAGATACTTATAGATGGAAGATATAAATCACGTGATACTTATAATTAAATCGTTATGTTCGCAACCGTAGACGAACATATAGAAATCATAGAGTAGGTTGTAGTGCTTAATGAGATGGTTTATCTTGACCATGAAAGTGGAGATTTCGAGTTAAGTACTGATACATTAGCGTAACGCATCGAACGGGATCTACGTGAATAATATTTTGTTTGTTACTGTCTGATTAACATTTTTAACGATAATAGTAATATGTGAAAGTCCACAAACTTGAGATAGTGATGAACTCAAATTCATAAGATACATTGCTTTGGTATTCCAATGAGTGCAATTATTTAATAATGATCAGTACCTCAGGTATTGGGTAATGTGTGTTCTTATGTTGAGAGTATGATCTATTGCCATGAAGTTCTACGTTCACTTTTGAGAAATGATATTTCCCTAAACTTAAATAATTGTTGATCCTGAAACTTGGCTCATTCATTTAAGAAGGTATGTTGTCAGAAGGTTGATTTAATTTGTTAAATCAATTGATGATCAAGGTTATTAATTAGGTTCTTGAAGACTAGACATAAATGTTTCACAACTACGGTATTTATTTTGAGAGATTTATGAATATCTGGTAGAGGCAAATTTCACACATTAATAGCAATAAGGGCTTAAGCAATATTTCCTGGACTAGAGTGCATTTACAATTATCTAGTGGTGTTAACTATATTTAATAGGTTTCTTTTGTTTTCCGTAGAAGTTCCTTTATTCCATTAAGCACAAATCCATACAACCTATTAGCGAAAAACTCTACACTGGTCTATTGACATTTCTGATGCAAAACTCCAAGTCCAGTACAGCAATAGAAATTCACCAAGTTTGACAAAGGGCAATGTTAGTTTCATTGTTCTTCATTTTCCTTCGGCTATAGACTCTACCACGCACCCAATCTTGGATGAATTTCTCAATCTAATTCATAGTATTGCTACACAGTCACAGCAAGCACCAACTTGCTTAATCTAGCCCTCAGGCTTTTCCCTAAAAGATACTTGATAGCATATATTAAAAGCTCATGCCATCTCTCAGAAGCCACGTGGATACTACCACTTCGATAGCAAGCACTTTAGTTCAGAGCTGCTTAGTAACGGCACAGCTCATAAACAAATGATCAATTGTTTCCTGTGCTTGAGCACATTAAACACTCTTGTCTCATTCCACTGAACCAATTTATCTCTTGGTCTAAGACACGTTCTACATAATATCCTTAGAATCACAGCCATCTTAGGAATTCTCCCAGAGAACCACACCAATTTTCACCAAGAAACAGTAGGTTTTCTGCTTCTCATAGCATTCTAAGGAGACTGAATAGTAGGCCCTTGAGTAGATGAAGTCCATATTACCTTATCTTTGTAAATTGAGGGAACAGGGGTTTGCTGGAGGATATTATAGTAGAGCTAAGAGCATTTGATCTAGGTTGAGGTAATTGCCATTCCCACATTGAATAGATGCTGCAAATTTAACATTTTCATGACTAGCAGCTTCATAAATCATTTGAGGCCCAAAGCAAGTAACGGGAGGACCACCAGGCAACCTATTATCTAACCAGAACCAAGTACTATTCCCATCACTAATCTTGTATTGGATGAATTCTTGAACTACCTCTCTCAAATTAAACAGTTTGCACCAAGACCAAGAGAGGTTAGTAGGAGGTTTAAAGTGCCAGACATTTTGTTATTTAATGATGTACCTGTAACTCCAATTCACACATAAAAGATCTCTTTTGGTCGCTAAATCCATATGCCTTAGAATAGCTGCTTTATTCCAGATGTCCATGTCTTTTAAACCAAGACCTCCTTCTTGAACAGGATAGCAAATGTCCTTCCAAGCAACTTTAGCCTTAGTGCACATACCACCCTTCCCATGCTATATAAAGGCACAATATTTTTGTTCAATAGCCCAGCACCTATGAAGCACCGGTGCGGCACTTAGGGTGAAGCACCAGCGCCGGGTACGCGTCGGGTGCGGGTGCGCATCGGGTGCGTGTCAGGTGCGTGTCCAACATTATTTATTTATTTATTTTAAATCTTAAATATCGGGTGCGTATCCGGCGATCTGTGACTACCAGGCAGATCTGTGACCACCAATGACCACCGGCGACCACCAGCCACCCTAGCGACACCGGCAAGGAATCTGATGAGAGAGGAGACTGGAGAGAAGAAGTGAAAGCAGCAGGAGGAGGAGGAGGAGAAGAAGAACAAGAAGGAGAAGGACTTATCGGCGACGGCGGCGGCGTGCGGCCCAAGAAGAAGAAGAACGGTCGATGTTATCTATGTTTTTTTTTTGGTAGAGATGTTAGCTAGGTAGCACAGACACGGTGTCGGACACCGACACCGACACCGGACACCGCAATTTTCAAAAAATCAGATTATGGACACCGCTATTTTTTAATATATTTTTGATTATATATATATATATGTTTAATAAATATCAAATACATTTGACAATCTAAAATAATAAATAATAATGAAAAACTATCAAAACAAAACAAGGAATTCAATTAGAAGTCATAATTTATTTGGTCAATATTTATTTAGTCTGAAAATGCAACGACAAAGAGAGAAGAAAAAAGAAAAGAAAAGAAAGAAACGAGAGGACAAAGAAAAAGAACAAGAAAGAAACCACGAGAAGGCAAAGAAAAAAGAACAGGAAAGAAACGAGAGGAAGCGAGGGAAAGGAGACGAGATGAGACTTGTGGGCTAGCGACGGTGGCGGCAGACCTCCGGCGACGACGGCGAGACCTCTGGAGACGGCGACAGCGGCAACAACTGCTTCTCTTCTTTCGGCGACTGTAGCCGTCAGATCTGTTGGCTTCAGCTTCGGATCTTTGTCGACTGAGCTCCGGCAACACTGGCGACAGCTCCGGCAACACCAGCGACAGCCTTGATGTGGTCAGGAGACAGCAGCTGTGAGGTAAGAGAGAAGAAGACGGCCGTGAGTTGAGAGAGAAGAAAACGGTAAGAGTTCAAAACATCTGAAATTGGCCCTAAAACCGTCCGACACTGCTCCACGCCGTGTCCGACACTCGTCGATGAAGTGTCCGACACGGTGTCAGAAATTTAAAAAAATTCCGACACTGATGAGCCGTATCCGACACGTGTCGGGCGGTGTCCGGAGGGTGTCGGGGTGTCCGTCCGTCTAGGACACCATACCTCCACCTAGGAGAGGTGTCCGTGCTACCTAGGATGTTAGCTATGTTGGCCGTATGGAGATGAAATGACTTTTGACTTTTGACTCTTGACACATGTTTGTTATTTTATGTTAAGTACCCATTGTTAAGTTATTACATAAACCACCCCAGTACTTCAAAGAAATAAAAGCGATACCACATAAAAATTTTATTCTTTTCAAATTTACAATACAATTTTAATATTTATAAAACAGCCTATTAAACTTAACAAATTCTCTCTAATTTGGTTGAAAGCTTTAAAATTTACGAAAGAGCCCATTAAATTTAAAAACTCACTGCTTTGTTTGGAATATTAATATCTTTTTACATACATCAGACACATATATTATGATTATTGAGATTCAAACTATTTAAAAATTTAATACTAAGTGTATATAATTAAAAAAAATATTTATAAAATTTGTCGTATCCCCGCCATACCCGTATCCTAAAATTTTAAAAAATGTCGCATCCGCGTATTAGCACTCGCACCTGCATCCGTGCTTCATAATAGAACATCTGTTGCTAACTAAATTCTTCCGGCTACAGGTCCAAGATTGATGCGAACAGAGATCTTATCCACCAAGCCTTGACAATTCTTAGCTATAAGTCTAGTAGAGATGAGTGGAACTCCCAGGTAAGTGACATGTAGTTTACCAAGTGAGATTCCACTTGGTTGAACAAGTTCATAGAACATGTTTACAGATTTGCCAGCTGCAGATATCAAGCTTTTAGTCAAATCGTGCTCTAGACCTGACATAGTACCAAACTCCTCAATAGTATCTTTAATATTACCAGTAGTCTCTGTGTTAACAGTGGCTAGGACGCACAAATCATCAGTAAAGCAGAAATGACTGATTTGAAGTTCAGAGTATTTAGGAATTAGGATGATAGCTAAATCAAGGACTACTAGCATGAACATCCAAAATTTAGGAAAACGTTTCCTTGAGCAGCAAGAAGAGACAAGGATATATAGGATATCCTTGCCTCAAACCCTTGGTCTCTAGCAAAGTAGCCATCCAAAGAGCCATTCAAATTGATAGAGAATTTGGCACTAGTAATACAACACATCACCCACTCAATGGAAACTATAGGGAATGGGCGAGCACGGTTCAATTTCGTTCGGTTTGAGGGTCAAACCGCAAACCGAACCTTAACCCTCGGTTTGGAAAATTTTGAACCAAACCGAACAAAACAGCATTGGTTTGGACGGTTTAAACGGTTTGGTTTATTCTGTTTGGATCGGTTTACGCCCACTTAAAAACGTCGTTCCTTTGTACACTACTATTGGATCCAATGATAGTTAAAGATTGAACTTATATTTTTTTCTAAATTACATATAATCTTGTTACGTTCAATATATAAGTGCTCATTGAAATATGAGAAAGAATGAGTAAATATAGAAGAGATATTGGTCACCACATGTTTGTGTTATAACTGCTCTCGTTATTTTATTTTCTTTTAAATTTCAAGATTTGTTCATTTGGATTTGCTTAGTACCATGTATGTCAAAATTATCGATGAATGTTACTAAAAATAGATTGAAATGTCATGTCGGTTCGGTTTAAAAAATGTGAACCATGACCCATGAACCGAACCGAACCAAGATCGGTTTGAAAAATGTGAAAACGAACCGTTAAGATTCTCGGATGGTTCGGATTGGATTGGTTCGGTTTGAGCGGTTCGGATCGGTTTGAACGGTTTAATGCTCACCCCGTAGGAGGGCCTAGCCCCAAGTGTGACCAGATTCAGAGAGAGGAGGATTAGTCCCTAGATATTAGGCTAATCACGTTTTTTTGGTAGACATGTATTTTACATCTCTCTCTCTCCCCCCCCCCCCCCCCTCTCCCCCTCTCTTTCTTTCCCTCCCTTAGAATAAGCTTTGTGAAAGCTAGGTTAAGAAGTGAAAAGGCTTGGAGTTCACTCTCCAGGGTCCTACAAGGTCATAGGAGGGAAGATATAAGGGGAAGCTCAGTCCATCGCAGCCGAACCCTGTTAGATCAGCCAAGCAGTTTCTTAGTTTTTTTTTGTGTCTTGTTTTGCATATTGTCATGTTCATGCAATATCTTAAAGGAGATCGCGGGGCAACAATTGGTTTCAAAACCTGTACTTCTTCTTTGGATTTTACCAAGAGGCTTGACTACTCACTGTGCCCGTTACACCTTATGGATAAAGAAATGGCCAAAATAATGCGCGCCAGTAATTGGGCTATTTCTTGTGCTCATGCGCTTCAAGAAAGTCGCGTGCTATCTTCCACGTCATTCATCTCATTGCTTGGTAAAATGGTCCCCGTTTGCATATTTACAAAACAGCTAACAAGAAGTAGTTTCAATTTCAGAATTAGAGACCTGCTTCTAACCTGGTTTCCACCCCTCACATCTTCACCCAAATTGGAACCTGCATCTAATCCTTAGTTTCTGTCCTAGAGTTGCAGGCTCATGTCATAGGGGTTCACCAATGATTGTATATACGTCTTTCTTACTTCCGTCATCAATCCACTTATATAAGACCTTATTGGTCATACTATATTTTTTCTTGTCTGCCCTTGTATGGAGCACTACTGTTTGGGTATATAAACACTTACTTGCAGGTGCACAATCATTGTGTTGTTTAATAACGTCATTTAAATAAGGAATGAAAATATCTTAACCAGAATTGGTTGTCTAATATATTCATATGTATGCAAGTTATATTTGCCACTTCATCATAAATGTGTATATTCATCTCTAGTATTTTCTTTCACTGAGAAACTGTTTCATCTTTTTACCCTGTTCTAATGCAGGCATATCTTAGTGCAATCATTGTGTACCTTTATGCTAATGAAGTCAATGAAGCACAGAAGTGCTACAATGATTGTTGCCAGTAAGTTTTCCTAATGCACCCTATGAGTTAGGATGAATCTTCAATGTCTTTGGATGTCTTTTTGTGCTATATGGAAGAGATTACTAAATACAGGCATGGCACAAAGGTTAATGGCTATGAAGCACACCTCTCTTCTAGTTCGAAGTATCGTGTCTGACACCTATCGACACGTGGACACCCCTCGGACACATTTCGAACACCTCTCAGCGGTGTCCGGATATTATTTGCGTATTTCTAATTATTGGACACCGTCAGACACCTTATACATTAGTGTCCCACACCTATGGGGCAGAACTGCTAATCTTTAAACTTAATTAGGGGTCATGATGGAATGTTAGGGAAAGTTGGGATTGTTTTATAAGTTAAAAGACTAGGGCAACTCCTGATGGTATATTGTATTCTTACCTTTTGTTCAAATTGACTTTTGTCTTACCAAAAGGGAGACGGGGCTCTTAGACAAAGGCAATCTAATGTAAAAGACAAATCTTTCACTTGATGAGAGTACAGGGACGTGGTTGGAGGTTCAAAGGACGATGAACGTGACTAGGCAATTTATGTTGATTGAATCTTAGTGGATGAAATAGACAAAAGCCATCTCTGTTTTCCTTTTGGCTTGTCTTTTGGGATCTTGCACTACCCTATTATCTATAGTTATCTAACTTGATTTCAAGTATGACTCTGATTTGTGATTTGTTAGTTGTGGGTTTACTATTTAATGAGTGCATAATGTGCTTGAAACTTATAGAAACATGCCGGTATGTAAAATACATAAAGATACGTAGCAGTGTCCAAAATTTGTTAATCTCGAAATTGCAGTGTCGGTGTCCATGTTGATGCCGGTGTTGGCGTGGTGTACGTATCCGTGTTAATGCACATTGTTGCTGATGGTCATAAAAGGATATTAGGGTATTTTATCAACGTCTATTAGTCAACAAGTTGATCCAACTATAGAGGTATAGGCGCGTTTTACTTGAAAGGCGTCTCACTGGTGGAAAATCTGTTTTTAAATAAATTATGCCATCGGTTTTGGGTCTCCGTCACCTTTTTTGTAACTATTAATTGCTAATCAAAATGCTATAAGATTGGATTGTGGAGTAGATTAGAAAGCTCATGGTTACTTTCTAATTTCTTTTGTCATTAGTTAGTAAACTATGTCTTAGGCCTTATTCAAGAAAGCAAGGGAAGAATATCAATCTCTCGTGCTTATTCATAGTATCTTAATGTAATGCACTAGTCCTTGGATTTAAGATTTAATAGCATTCTAAAATCTAGAGTTCAAGTTTCGCTCATATCCCTGCTTCCGATAACTTGCCAAAATTGTCGTTGGCACTCTGAAAGGTTAATAAAGAGAAAGGTGAAGAGAGGGGGGGGGGGGGGGGGACCATCTAAGATATGAAAACATAACACTTAAGCATGTTGTCTCCAATATCGTCAAAGGGTTGCGCCAAAGCTCAGCTGTATCATAAACCTAGACATATAAATCACTGGAGCACTATCATTGGTCAAATGTACTTAAGCCACGTCACACTAATGTATTTTAGCAAATGATACCAAGCAATATTAAGATTGGCATTTCAAATAGAATTTCAGGACCCCTTACTTTTAACAACCAAGCCACTAGACAATTCCCAATATTCCTCTCTTTTTTCCGTCTTTGAATAATCGTGAAGTATTTCTCTTTTCCTTTTCTATTCTACACTTCCATTCAAGTTCCTCCACTCAGAAATTACCTTCTTACGGCCAACCATCTCTAACAGAAACCCTCTCATATGAGAATCAATTCTGACTTCAAATGATCTGAGAAGAGTTCATCCGTATCTATAGAAATTTTTAGACACAAGGTGGGAAAGCCCGACATGGCAAGACAAGAATAAGCTACCTAGCAAACATGACAAGGCCCGATAGATGAGGTGTTGCAATGGTATTTTGACACGTACCAAGCACGACAGTGCAAAATAGCACGAGGTGTCAATTGAAGAACAGATCAACCTTGACTCGCCAACGAGCATCAGGTGTCACCATGACAACACCTGACAAGCATGACAATGCTAAATAGCATGAGGTGTCGATCGAATTCCACACCGAATCATCATCAAGTATGAGGTGTTACAATAGCAGGACACCTAATAAGCACGACAATGCTGAATAGCATGAGGTGTTGGTCAAAGAACTGACCAAGACTTGCTCATCAAGAAGCACGAGGTGGCACGATAGAAGGATGACACATTACACGCATGATCATGCTCAAATAAGCTTGAGGTGGCACGTGTAAAAAAATACGGGTCTTTATATGGGGTGGCTGTGACATGGGTGCCATTGGAATATTAAGGTAATGGAGGCCCTCAGAGTACATTGTAATTATAATGGTGTTGGTAGGGGCATATTTCACGTATACATAATTCTTGGGCCAAGCATACATTGGTAAAGTTAATAGAATTTAATAGGGCCAAGCTCCTTGTACCTCCTGCTTCCTCCACCCTTGCCTACAAATAATTTCAGAGACTAGTCCAAGGCATCTGAATCCTTTTATCATCCTTGTTCGACAATATTCCCGCTTAGCATGACAGTTATATCATGCCAAGCTCTTCATGGGAAGCTTTAACAAAACTGCTGCCAATATCCATCGGACAGAAGTGAGCTGCTTCAATTTTTTCTAGTGAGTAAATGCGGGAAATAATATCAATAAGCCCCTAGAGTTAATCTTCATACCAAAAAATCCGAAGAGCTTTTTGTCGATCCAAAAAACCCGAACAGTTGTGCTATCAATGCCCAAAAATCCAATCATGTAATTTCTCAGTAACACAGTAAACTAACTACTGTTTCTTGACAAAAACACTCTCATGACAGCCCTGAATAATGAGCTCTGCTCATTAGCTCTCCCAAGCACGGTAAACTAATTTCTCAGTAACACAGTAAACTACCTACTGTTTCTTGACAAAAACACTCTCATGACAGCCCTGAATATGGAGCTCTGCTCATTAGCTCTCCCAAGCACGGTAGTCTTCTGCCTTTGTTTTCTGTGTTGGGGAAGTGGCAAGTCCTTCTTTCTCTCGTTGATAGATGCTTCAGTACTTTGTCTTCAGCTGGGGTAATTATCCACATTTCGCAGTGTTTCTACAAGATTTGGTGGATTCCATTAAGGGCATCATTTCAGTGCCATGGCATGTCCATATAGCTTCTAGATATTTAAAGATCTCACATATTTCAGGGGAGTTAATGTTGTAGTAGAGTAATATACTGGCCCATGCATATTGTAGGGAGAGAAGGTACGCTCAGATCATCCATTATCGCTAGGGGTGCTGAAAGTTTTCTTACAATAGACATAGGTAACCTTCTGTCTTCTCTTTATTTTTGTAGTAGTAAGGTGTGATATCTCATAATGCATCAGGTACGTGAGTTTAAGATATACTGTCAAAGACCTTGCCAAGGAACTCTAGCATACACTTGGCTATGTCTGGCGATGGTTAGGATTGAGCCTAAGTGATGAGGCTAAAGCATAAGGGCGATAGTTCTATGCGGTCCTACATCAGGTATGTGGGAGTTTGAATCAGCTAGCTCTACCAAACCCTACCAAGAAAAGCCAACATTACATACCTGGCTAGCTCTGGCAAACTATACCAAGCAAAGCCAAGAGTACTCTTAGAATTATATGTCATTAGTCTCTGGGGTACTTTTGTCTTGTATATCCCTTACATATAATAAAACCTGTATGTGCTCTTGCTGGAAGCACGACACTTTCAGAATATCTACATGGTACCAGAGCCCTAGGGTCTTGATTCCAGGGCCTCTCAGCTACACCACCATCCTCTTCCCCTGCCGCCAGAACCAGCCCCTACTTTCCACACTTTAGCAGGCCTGATACCTTCTCTCCACCCCTACTGCCCTGACCCTTCTCTGATCTTCTTTATCAGAACCATCACCAATGAACCAACCACCTCTGCCCAATCATCAAAATTCACCTCTCGCCAGATTTGCGTCTGCTGCCTCAGGCCTTGCATTTTGCTGTTCTTTGGCTAATCAGTACTGGGGCTGTCCAGCTTTGGCGCCACCATAGACGAGTTCAAGACATCCAGTAAGCACCCGAAAGAGCGCACTAGCTTCAAGTCTTCCAAGTTCAGGATTTTTTTTTTCCTTCTATTTTGGTTGGTATTCCTCTTGACATATAAGAGCAAAACACTGTATTGACTCCTGATTTTGCACTTCGCCATATGTTGAGTTTCTTGGTACGTTCAATCTGTTTTTGGGTTCTTCATACTTGATGTTGGGATTGTTTGATTGGTCTGCAGCCTTCGTGTTTAGTGCTTGGTTAGTTGCTGCTTGAGATAATCTCAGTTTCTGGTTTGGAACCTTCAACCTTTTTACTATCGTTTGCTGGTATTGATTGGTCGCCGCAATGTCGTGTGTAGTAGATATATCTAAGACATTGTCTGGGAGTCCAAACCTATCATGTCTATAGTTGTAGCTTCTTTATTGACTAATAAAAAACTCAGTGGTTCAAATTTTCATCAATGGAAGAATCTTATGAGCGTAACATTAATAGGGCGTGGTAAGGCTTATAACAATGAAAGCAATAGGATGCAACTATTTTTACTCGAATGTGTGATTCGATGGAGTGTTAGGTAGTTTGATATAGTAGCTTACCTTCAAGGAGGTCTGGGCGCTGTAGCAGAATTGTACTCTTTGAATAATGATCCTAATCGGTCATATAATCTTTCTCGAGCGATCTCTCGGGCACAAAGGATATAAAAGACATGCCGAGTATTTTGGTCATTTGAATAAAGCTTATGAGGAGTGGAACACGTCTCTTCCACTAACCACTGACGTGAAGGTGAAGCAGGAACTGCAGGAGCAACTTGTTGTATTTGGGTACTTAGCTGGTTAAGTTTTCAACTTCGACCATGTTCGAGTGCAGGTCTTGGGTGGGGACAGAAGACCTACTATCTCCACATTTTCAAAGATTCTTCCTATCTCTGGGAGGCCGAACATTGAGCAGTCACAAGAGGATGTGGGGGAACGCTTCTGCTTTTGCTATTCAGTCACAGTGGAGTGGTCATTCTAGCCTTGTTGGCCTGTCTCTGTTTTATGGTGGTGATTTGCGTGGCTTTTGTGGTGATTTACGTGGTTCTGGACATCGTGGAGATCAAGCCCCCTCTAGTAGTTGTTCGGGTGGTAGGACTGGAGGTCGTTTTGGTAATGAGGTGATCTGCTGATATTGTAACCGGGACATCTTCAGTACGCTTGTCCTTGGTTACAAGCTAATTGCTTTGCTCATTTCGTTGTTGCACCTTTTAGTGGTCAGTCACCCACTTGTCAGTTGTTGCTCCTAGTGGCCAATACCCATCTCCTACAGTGACTCCAGAGAAGATGGTTATCATCTCCCAGGCCAAATATCATCTTGCCTACTACCTGTCTTTCTACCTTAACTCGTCGCTGGATTATTGATTCAGGTGCTACTGATCACATGACTGGAGGTTCAAGCACTTCTTCCCAATTTTCACCTACCTTCCATATATCTGAAGTTTGGTTAGCTGATGGATCTACTTCATAAGTTAAGGATACAGGGACAGTTTATTCTCATCCCTTGTTACCTATGTCATATGAGTTATATGTCCCAAATTTCCCTAAATTTTGTTAGCCACTAGTCAAATCTGTAAATCCTTAAATTGCTCCGTCTCATCGTTTCCTGATTATTGTACCTTCCAAGGATGCCACGAGGAGGAAAATTGGATTCTTCTACACTAGTATCAATTTCCTCTCTGCACTGTCTGTTACCTACAGCATGTTCAAGTTATTTATTCTCCTGGTCAGCTTCATTGTCGCCTTGGGCATCCTTCCTTGGCCCATCTGACGAAAGTAGTCCCAATGTTATGTCATGTTCTTTCGTTGTAGTGTGAGTCGTGTCAGTTAAAGCACCATTGTGCGTCTCATGTGTATAGAATCAATAAAGGTCTGCAACCCTGTTCGAGGTGGTCCACTCTGATGTCTGGGGTCCATATCCTATGGTTTTTAGTCTTGGGTTTTGGTATTTTGTTACTATTGTGGATGATAATTCTCGTGTAACTTGGTTAATTTTGATGAAAGATCGTTCGGAAATGTTCTCTATTTTCTTTCGTTTCTGTGTTAGGTCAAAAAACAATTTGGTTAACAAGTCATGGTACTTCACAATGACGATGCCTAGGAGTATAAATATCTGCCATATCCTACATGCATGAGTGGTAGTGGTATGGTTTTAACTACACCTTTTGTTTACACCTTAGTTGCACACAGCGGCGTCGAGGGTGAGGGCGGGAACAGGGGCGGGATAGCGTAAGCACTTGGAAGAATCTAAGGTTGGGAGCGGCTTGAATAAATAAGTGCGTAAAGAGTAATAACATTTTTAAATATATCTTACACTCAAATTATGGTGCACACACTTTTTCTTTTGAGAATACCATAAGCGACAGTGAATTGTTGCTTTTACTCGTCATACCAAGTGGCTACTAGCTACTTGCCTTTGAAAAGAACAAAAGTAAAAGCAGTTTTGGTGCTGCTGTCCACTTCTCAAGACATTTCTGGGCGGCACATCTCCCATCTAATAGGGTTAGACATGAGGGTGGGTTCGGGTTCCCATGTTAGCTTGGGAGGCGATCCGATAAAGCTCTTAACTTGGGATCGTAAAAGCGAGTTTCCGAGAGAGAAACGTGAACATATAAGGATTTTTCTGCTACTAAGGTTGACACTACCCAGCAAACGGGGTGATGACATGCAAAAGTCGTCATCTTGTGGAGGCGAACTTTGATGTTTGAGATGCAGGTCCATAAACAATATTGGGGCGTGGTGCGTTGACTGTGTCTCAATTGATTAACCGAATAGCTTCCTCTGTTCTGGATGGCGGGGTTCCTTACACCCTCCTACTTTCACACAATCACTTTTTCCTTTGCCGCCTCAGTTTTTGGGTGTGTACGATTCGTTAGAGATCGTCGTCCCGGTGTTTCAAAGTTAGATCCTCTAGCCGTTAAATGTATCTTTCTGGGGTACTCTTGAACTGAGAAAGGCTCTCATTGCTATTGTCCTCACCTGGGTCGTTCTTTTTGTCCGCTGATGTCAGTTTCTTCGAGTCTCTTGGGTCTACAGCCCACATGAACTTCTGGATCTCGTTATCACTTTGCGTGACTACGTGGTTCATCATGTTTTTACACCGTCTGTCACTTTACCTGTTCCTCCGCGGTTAGAGGTCTATATGTGTTGTCCTCGAGCCCCAGGTACTGCCTCTTCGTTTTTGGATGCCCATATCATCCCCCCATGGATTTAGATCTCCCTATTGCCTTCGCAAAGGTAAGCGTATTTGTACTATGCATCCTTTCTTGAATCTTGCATATGGTCAATTGTCTCCCTCTTTTTGTTCATTTGTCTCTATTGTTAGTTCTCATTCTGTGCCTGCAACCTTGTCTGAGGCCTTGTCTCACTATAGGTGGGAAGCTTCCATGGAAGACAAAATGGCTGCTTTAGTCGATAATCAGACTTTGGATCTTTTCCCTTGCCTTTTGGCAAGTCACTTGTTGGTTGTCGGTGATTGTATACCGTTAAAGTCAACCCTGATATTTCTGTAGCTCGTTTAGTGGCTAAGGATATTCTCAGACCTACGCTGTCGCCTATCTTGACACCCTGCAAAGGCAAGCTAAAAGAGCGAAACTGACTACCCACCACAAGCCTCTGCAATATCCCTGCAAGCACATCCATGCAGATAACAAAGAGGTCGGTGGTGAAAGAATCCATTTGATTCCCCGACCCCTGTTGCTGATGACTAAAAAGCTTATGAATGGAACATAGGCTTTGATCCCACACCTAGGACCTTGGAATCCTCCTGATGATAGTTCTGCATTAGAGCACTTGACAGGCGGAAGTTAGCTGCAATGCTTCTAGCGGCAAAAAAGGTCTTCAAGGAAGGGTCAATGAGGTCCTCCCCAAGCACACCATAACATGATTAGCGATGATCTCAACAATGCACTTGTATATTGTGTTATAACAAGAAATAGGCCTATTGTCATTAAGACTCGAGGGATTTGGCACCTCGGCAATTAAGACAAGGACAGTATAGTTGACTTCCTTAAGAAAGCGTGCGTTCCTAAAAAGTCCTATATTGCCTCAAAGATCTCCTTCCCCGATATGCCAAGCCCTCTTAAAGAAGAGGGTTACCCATGATCGGGGGACTTTCTATCCTTGAGGGAAAAGAACACCCTCCGAATCTCATCATAGTCAGCTCCAAAGCCATCTCACGCTGCTACGTATCCGAGATGGATTTAGACACCCAGTTCCCAAGCTCACTCAACGCATGATAGTGACCCGGACCACTAGAACCCAGCAAACTCTGAAAATGGTCAATAATAGTATACTTAACCACTCCGACTCTTCTGAAATAGACCCGTCAGACTAAACGACAGAACTAATCTTATTGCTTTACCGTTTTTTCATCACTGACTTGAACAAAAACTTTATGTTTTTATCGCCCACAGGCCACATTAAACCAGTGAATGGCCAATTTTTGCTTAAAGAAACTTTCCTCCTCTCTACTCACTCAAGCAAAAATCTCAACTTTCCTCCTCCTCAATCCGTCTCTGCACCGGATCAAGAGGGTTTGCAGCTAACAAGGTTTGAGCAAACTCCAAAGAAGTCCCAGCCTTGTTAAGCTTGAGCTTTCGGACAACCGTGTACATAACACATCCTGCAAGGGTGGCAGCATACTCTAGCAACGAAAGGCAAAAACTCATATGATGATTAGCCTACGTATCAAATGATTTAAATGGTTTGGGTACTTGTCTGGTTTGACAAGAGAATGGGTAAATGGTCTGTCATACCCCTCAGACGAAAGACCGCTTCAGTTAAGATTTTCCGTGGATGGTTTTTGCTTCTTCATCTTGTACAGATATTTCCTTGTCATAATCTATGGAAGTTTGTTGTAAGTTTTGGTCAGTGAGTAACTTATTATGTTCGCCTTAGCAGACAAGATAAAGTTTTTGGCTTCATGACAAAACTGTTCCTACAAATATGTGCGGTTTTGCAGCTGAGCCCTTATGTAACGTTTAGTTGCAAAGTGGTCCAAAACATCACTTCCGTTCAACTTTAGTAGTTGAATCACCATGTGCAGCTCACATGCCATTTTCCAAGGGTAAACAAGAAAAATCCTTTTTTCCCGACTTCCTTTGCTCTCTTTCTCTTAGTAAAAAAAAATCAATTACTCTCTCTCTCACACACACACACACACTCATACACACACACACACACACTCATTCCCTCCCTCCTATCACTATCTTCCTAACCTGCACCTCCACCACCATGAACTTACCTTCTCATTCCTCACATGGGCCTAAGCACCAACGAAAACCTACCCATGATCATCCCCACCTCTGCCACCGGCACTTCCCGCCTCAGTTCCATCACATTTTCTCGTTTTCTTGGCATTACTGTAATAAAATTCGGAGTCCGAATTCAATTTCCCCCGTCCCTGTCAATAAGCAAGAGTTCTAGCCATTTAAGCCCAGTTGCCACCCGAGGGTCTAGATCCCCTCAATCAGCGTTGGCATTCCAGTACGGGAGTTGGCTTAATATGTCAATATGAGAAGTGTGATGGTCAAATGGTGGTGGATGTAGGTTGATTCTGTGGATAAAGAATAATGGGGTGGTTGGTTGTAAGGAAAGCAGATACCAAAAAATTTGACATTTTAAATCATCTAATTTTTATGCTCTTTGATTTTATTTTCTGATCAAAGACGTGGGGCAACATTTTGGAGCATGTGGAGATAGTGGCAGTGGGGTTGCGGTTTCGTGGGGGGAGATGGTGGTGGGTCTGGAATCTAAGGAAGGAAACTACAAACATAAAGTGCTTCTATTTTACCCATTGGCTTTTTAAGTGCAAAGTCATAGCCACAAAAGGTAAATGGACAATTTTGCCTTTAATTTTAAACACTGCACACCATTCAACATCCAAAATTAGGCCAAAGATTGATTTTGGACCATTTTGGAGCTAAAAGTAATATTTCAGCTCTTTTTTGGATCAGACTTGGTGTTACAAGGGCTCAGGTGCAAGACTGCATATAGTCTTAGGAACAGCTTTTCCATTTATCCTAATTTTAATAGTCATTGATATTTCTTTCTCTCTTCCTCCATGTTCTTTTACAAGAGTTATGCTTCTTTGACATACTCTTCTACAGGATTGATGCTTTCTTGACGAGTGACCAGTGTCACTGTTCCAGTAAACTGCTTTCTGCATACACGATGGGCGACGTTGAAGAGATTAAACACGTGGCACAGTCGAGCACTATATCCCATCTTGATCACATGGTAAAATCTTGAATATTTCTGGACAGTTTTTCTGTTGGGACCTGCCGCTTTCTGCAAGACTGGTTTTCCAGTTGCTGGTCTACACAAAGATTATTGACTTCTATACTGCATATATGAATAGCCCAGGAATTTGATAGACCCATGTAGTTTGGAAAGTTTGAGTCGGAAATGAGTAGTTTGCCAGTAGATTCTGATACAACTTCTTTTGTGTTAGGAGTAATGTTTATTTCATAGAATGTTGTATGGAAAATTATGTCCACAACACATGAGAAGAGAACGCGGGCTTGTTGTTCTGAAGTGATTGGAACCGAATGACACTGGCATGATTGCTCCGTTGTGACTTGGAGATACTGATTTGATACTTAAAACCAGCCTCCTCACGAAAGTTGGGGAAAGGCAATGTAAATTAACCCTTCCCAGACCCCTGCAGTTGGGGACGACAACTCGGCCGACCTCCTTTGTAACTCTGTTTGTTATAACATTTTGCAAGAAATGATTTTTGCAGATAATTTTCAGTTTCCTGGTTGTATAGCCCATGCAAGCATAGAAATGATACAAAAAATGCATTCCTTTGATGTTGTTGGAAACACATATCCTGCATCACTGCTTAATCGTCTTTTCGCAGTCGCTCCGTTATGCTGATTTCTGAAACTTCAAAATACGATTGCTTTGAGGGATTACTGTTTGACAATTATCTGTGTGTTTGTTCTGAGCTGGTCTTTTCCTCTGAACATGTTTTCTTGTTCCACGTTTATAAAAACTAGTGTCTTACTTCCCATACATCCAAAGTCCACGTGCCTGAATTTATGATTCATATCTACAGTTATTATCTAGTATAGGTGTGATATGAGGAGATTTCAATTAAACCTTTTTAATACAGCAATTGTGAATTTCATGTGTATCTGAGGTGTGCTGCTGCTTGTTGCTCTTTTTTTACTGTTTTGAGCCATGGTACTTCTGTTGACATCGATGAGTTATTCATTCTCGTGCAATTTTCTTTTCCCTAAACCAAAGGAAACATTTTAGTTGCTGAAATTGAATATCTGCAGGTCATCAGGCTTGCAAGGAAACTGCCTACAGGCGACGTGAGCGCGCTAAAAGCTAATGCAACAGGGGAAGAAGAGCTGGATGAAGATGACCTCACCTAGCTTCATTGCACTTTGTTTCACCTGTGAAAATCTTTCTGCTTGTTTATAAACATACAGTTTGAAAATCGAATGAGTCATATTTGCCATGTGATATATGGTTCGACTTTGTGAAAATACAAGAGTCGCAAGTTTGAAAGATCTTTGCAGATGAGCGAGATGGTACCAGCATTGCTGTCTCAGACTAATGAATGCTTGATCCAGATGGAGATTTCCATCACATTTGTTGTCAAATGGTTCATTATTGCTTCCTCTTGCTTATGAAAAGGTTTCCGTTTATTTGAGTAGCAGACTTAATAAAGGAGTAAGCAGGAATGCTTTCTGTACCCAACCAAACACATAAAAGGCTGGTTGTTGGTTTTGTTTGAAAATTCAGTATGGATGAAGAAATCAATGGCCCTGAGCCGTTGCCCTGCTAGCCCCCTGCCACCACCAACGGTATAACGGTTCCTAATTCTCGGTGCAGCTGTTGATTCTGTAAGCCTATTGTACCATTTGATCGGGGGCACTTGGATGTATGATATGAGAATCCTTCCACCGTTCACATCAGCCCCCGATCCGGGGGGCATTTCCGTCAACAGTTAAAAGTTCTAAGTGTTTTACCATGAATTTTTGAAGTTTTATTCTTTTCTTCTGCTTTTATAAAAAGGTGTTTCTGAAAGTACTTTTATAGTAAGCCCACTTGTAAAGGCAAATTACACAAAACTCTCCTGAGGTTTGCCTTAATTACATTCAGCTCTTACTAACTTGGATAATTGCAGTAAGCTACACTTTTTTATTTTTCTGTTAACTGAGCTAATAGAATCAATGAAAAGACAATAATATCCCTCATAAACAAATTTTTTTTACCCAGTCATCTCCTTTCTCCACTATCCATGGGGTTCTCTCTCTCTCTCTCTTTCTCTCTCTTTCACATACACACACACACGGACACAACTCACAATACCAGTAGACAAACACAACTCTCACACATTAGCATAACCACTACTGTTGGTCGCATGCCGAGGGGTGCCGACGGCCACCATCCACTGCCGATCGCATGCCGATGGCCACCGTCAATTGCCAAACTGCTGGCCACCCATGGCCCACGAGATGCGGCCACCAATCACCCAATCGCCGGCCACCCATGGCCCCCAAGATGCCACCGCCAATGGCCCAACTGCCGCTAATCGACAGCCCATAGGAGACTCCTGCCCGCAGTCGTACACCATCTTCGACGAGGGCTTAGGGCCATCATTGATCAGCCCATTGACGACCGCCGCGCCTCTCTGGCCGTCATGACATCCTAGCACCGCCATCAGATGCTCAACTGCCATCAATCGCAATCGCACAATCCGCCACCGTAGGATCTACATGGCGACGAGTGGGTCTTGTGGTCCTTGATCTACACCATCGGATCTACATCGGCGAAAACGAACCCACCGCCGCGAATCTCAATCCTGTGCTTCTTGATCGATGACGTTTCAGCACCACCGCGAGCCAAACCCCTCTGGTTATGCTTCTTTGTTTATACAGTAGTTGGTTCTCTGGTTTTGCACTTTTTCTTTGATTGAGATCTAAGCACTAATTTGGGTGTAATCCAGTGATGGGTTTTGTGCTTGAGTTGGTGGTTGCCATGGATTTGGGCTTGAGTTATGGGTGTAATGGCGGTTGGAGTGTGTGTGTGCGTGTGTGTGAGAGAGAGAGAGAGAGAGAGATGGGCAGTGGTGTTTGCGGGGTGCGGTGGTGTTTGGTGGGGGGATGATGAAAGAGTGCCGGTGGCGGCGGCTGCGGTGGTGGCTGAAGAAGAGAAAGACAGCTAAGGGCAATTTCGGTAGACCATAGAAAGTCATGTGGTGCCCTAATTGTTTTTGACGGAAACTTAACAGAATGGAGTTTTGTGTAAAAATATTACGAACCACATGGAACTTATTGTAATTATCAAAGTTAGTAGGAGAGCTGAGTGTAATTAAGGCAAACCTCAAGGGAGTTTTGTGTAAATTGCCCAATTCCATTATACCATTGTGCTTTTTTTTTTCCTCCGATGTTGCACGCATGAATAGTGTGCGCAGGTATTATGGTAACTTGGAATAAGGATCAAGGGTTGCAACTTTTAAATTATATAAAATTCCGTAATCAAACAAAGCAATCTCAATGATCATAAACCAAACCAGGCCGGTATGAATCATACACACACAATGGCACAATGATAATCCTCTTGCTGATTGTGCTTTCTTTTGGGCGATTCATATGCAGTGGTTATCCTCTTGGTTAAGCAACCCCGGGCGAGTTTACTTTGAGACCGAGACTACATTTTTCTATGGTCTGTACAATTTTTGAGTGACTATTCGTTCTTTGGAAGTGTTGTGGTCAGTTGAGAATGGCCGAGGTATTTGATCCTTGAGTGGAGTGTCTTTGCTCTTTCATCCTCCAAACCATTGCTCGTCCAAGATCTTGTTGAACCATAATGAGATACAAGCATCATGGCGCTAAAGTATTCAAAGTTGAATATGGAATGAAACAAAGTTGTTAGCTCTAGGGTTGGATAACCTAGGCTTACATCTTGTTTTGATGATAACTACACATTGATTATGTTCTAATGTGTGCTTTGAGTGTATTCTTAGTAGGTATATACATGCACACTCATGAAGACACATTTGAGAAGTTGGATAGATGGATTAAAGACAAAGAAGCTTAAAGCTATGGTGACATGCTATGGAAGCTTCATCAAGTCCAATGTCAAAGAGCAAGAAAGAATGCATATGCTAAGTTATTAATAATTGATCTTTCCTATTATGTAACTAGTCTTGGTTTGATGCTTGGATTGATGACTATGACCTAAAAAGACCTTAGGACACCTTGTGCATTGCATGTGAGTTCATAACCATTCACACAAGTGTGGTTCTTGAAAATGAGTGAACTTTGGAGCTCACTCAGATTTTCTCAAAAACTATTTTGGTGCTAATATTTTCATATCTTGATAAAACTTTTCATTAGCTTTCCAACGCAAAAAACGGCATCTCAATCCGATTTTTCTAGAGAAAGTTATGCCCAAAATAAGAAAGGGGGTTCCGTGAGGCAGCCGATAGGCAGTAGGGTAATACAGTCGACTGCATTGGTCAAAATTCAGCTCCAACGGATATTTTCGATGACAAGACTCCAACGGCTATTTTAGAGGGAATACAGTCGACTGCATTGGGAATACAGTCGACTTCAATGGCAGTTTTGCTCACTTTATGCCTATAACGGCTATATTTGATCTCTTCTCTATATAAATGATTTGGGGCTTCATCATACACCATGGAAACCACATTCTAAGCCTCCATTCATTAGAGAAACATCAAGGCTCATAGATTAAACTTATCTCTCTTCATCTTCATGATTTTACATCATTAAAGAGAGCATCTTTGTGAGCAATTCTTTGATTGAGAGTGAGCATCCTTCAAGTCATCAATTCTCTCATCTCTCTATTGCACTAGAGCTTCATTTGTACTCATTTCCTTTCAAGAGGGTTTCTTTGTACACATTTGATCTTTGTAAAAGGATTGTGATCAAGGCTTGGGTTTGTCAAGTCTTGGGTGAGCTTTGTGGATTCAAGGCTTGTGCTTGGTGTGGGGATATCACCAAGTGTTGTAAGGGTTTTGATCTTGACCCGGAAGAAGATTGTTGCTAGTGGATTCTAGTGCTCTTGCAAGGGACTTCCTTGAAGAGGTGGATGTAGGCTTGAAGGTAGTTCAAGCCGAACCATTTAAATCTCCTTGTCAAGTATCTCTAACTCAATCTCTTTACTTATTGCTTTTTAATTGTTTGAGATTGTTTAGTTAACATCTTCATTGAAGTATTACTTGGTTTGATTGAGATTCGTGAGAGTGCTTAGTTTAATTTTCCCATTAATTTTTCAAAAACCCTATTCACCCCCCTCTAGGGTTGTTTTATTGGTTTCAACTGGTATCAGAGCCTCGGCTCTTGTTATATTGGGTAACGCCAAGAGAGTTAATCGATCATGGCTTACGTTGGGGGTATGGAGGGTAGTTCTACCACTAGGCCTCCATTGTTTAATGTGACCAATTATAGTGTGTGGAAAGTTAAGATGAAAATCTACTTAGAATCTCAAGACTATGAGATGTGGGATATTGTTGAGAATGACCCATTCGTTCCGATAAAGGTGGTTGACAAGGTTGAAGAGCCTAAATCCAAATCGGAGTATAGTGATCATGATAAGAAGATGATTTGTATGAATGCTAGAGCGAAAAATTGTCTTATGTGTGCTTTAGACACTAATGAACTCAATAGAGTCATTATGTGTAATTCCGCTAAGAGTATTTGGGATACTCTTCAAGTCACTCATGAAGGGACTTCTCTTCTTAGAGACTCCAAGATGAACTTATTGTTTAGAGATTATGAGTTATTCCATATGCTTCCAAATGAATCCGTTACAGATATGAATACTCGTTTTACTAACATTGTGAACCCTTTGAAGCAATTGGGCAAGGAATTCACTAATGGTGATCTCGTAAGAAAAGTGATTAGGTCCTTACCAAGAGCTTGGGATGCAAAGATCACCGCCATCCAAGAATCAAAGAATCTTAATATCTTTCCTCTTGATGAATTGATGTGCTCACTTATGACGTACGAAATGCAACTCAAGACCTTTGATCAAGAGGACGTCAAGAAGAAGCCTACATCAATTGCTCTTAAAGCTTCATCTTCAAACCTTGAGTCAAGTGATGATGATGAAGAATTTGATGAAGAGGATATTGCAATGGTTGCAAAGAACTTCAAGAAGTTCTTAAGATTTAGAAGGAATGATGGGAGAAGGCAACAAAATGCTAGCAACGAAGAGAAGCTTTGCTACAAATGCCACAAGCCGGGACACATGAAGATGGATTGTCCTATCTACAAAAGGGAGAAGAAGGAAATAAGAGATGTATGGGAAAGAGCTAAAAGAAGACAATTCTCTAAGAAAGAGAACAAGGAGAAGGAAAGAGCAATGAATGCCGAACATACTCCAACATGGAGTGACTTTGATTCAAGTGATGAAGACAGTGAGAAGAATGATCAAGCAAATCTATGCTTCATGGCTCAAAAAGAAGGTGATGTAACTTCTTCATATAGTGATAGTGATAGCAATTGCTCCAATGATGATATTTATGATACTTACGCTCTTTTATACGAAGAATCCATGAAATTAGCCAAGAAAAATTGTACTTTGAAAAAACAAGTGCATGCGATTTCAAAAGGGCCAGATGACTTAAAAAGTGAAAATAATGAGTTGCATGCCAAGAATGAATGCATATCTAGCCATTTATATGTAGAGCATGTGAATAATGATTTGGTTGAATTGATTGTGAGCATTCCTAGCACAAAACAAATCTCTTGTAATTCTTCGATTTTAGAAAAACAAAATGAAAATTTAAAGCTTGAGATTTGTGATTTGAAAAGATGCCTTGAAAAATTTGTTGATGGAAAAAACAACTTGGATGTCATGGTTGGACACCAAAGAGTTGGCCTAAACAAAGGCGGTGTTGGATTAGATCCCCTCACCTTGCCTCCTAAAGTTTTTAAACAACAAGCTAGGTTAAATGTTCCTCCAAGACAACCAAAGAACTATTGCACACCATTTACACATTGTGGTTGGTGCAACAAGAAATGACATATGACTAGTTATTGTCCTTGTAGAATTGTTTATGTTGGATGTGTAAAGAAAATGTGGGTTGTTAAAGAGTTTCTTAATGTTGCTAAGACTAACACTCATGGACCCAAGAAAATGTGGGTACCAAAAGTTAGACCTAAATTGTAATTGTAGGTTGTTCAAAGCAAAGGCAAATAGCAACAAGGAGAAGGCTCCAAGAAAATTTTGAGAAGGAGGAGCAACAAGCTAAATCTTAAGGGGGAGTAAGCATTCCGAGATTGGACATGCTACTTCAAATGAGGAGAGCCTCAAAGCTTGTCAAGAAAATGGACTTCAAGAATGATCACTCATGAGCTCAATTCCTTGGTAATTCACCAAGAGGGTAAAACCTAATACTCTATTAAACATTGTGGTATGTGCTAAACTTATACATCATTATGCATGCTTAAATTGTCACACTTATTCCTCGTGATATAAATAGCTTGCTAAGAATTGATGTGAACCTTGCCATCAATCCTTGATTGTTTACTTATAATCTTGGATACTTGTTGGATTTAGATGACGATAAATGATCCTCTTGCACTTATATTGGAAACATTGATTGTTGATGACTATTGTTGGCTTTATAGAAATTCCATGTTTAGATTGTGTCGTCTTAATGTTTCAAGTTGCCATTCCTACACACACACACCTTTTGGTAATGCCAAAAGAGCATGACTCGGTTAGACATTTAGTTGTGTTTGTTGAATATTATTGGCGTGCATTGATTGAGGGGGAGCATACATTAGGATGGAGTATGCAAACTTAATAGAGGGAGCTTACATGCTTGAATCACATTCTATCTTGTTACTCTTGGAAAATGCATGAAGTAGATGAGATTATTGAGCTACTTTGCATATCTTTCTTTGGATCATGAAGGAACTCTCGATGTCATCAGTATGAGTTCATGAGTTATATGCACTTCACGCCATTATCTTGCTTATAACTATCTCTTCACACATGCATACCCTTGTCTCTTTGTTGATGACAAAGGGGGAGAAATAATCTTGATTCTATATGCTATGTGATTGTGTGTTTTGAGATAACATTAAAGGAAGAGCATATCTTGTTTTAGCTAGGGAAGCTAGCTACAAGCTTAATTGCTATATGAGATAAATTGACATATCTTGAGTATACAAGAAATGATTGAATGTTCTATGTGAGATTGTTGTGCTTAAATGTCTATCATATGATACATCATACCTTATATAGAATCAATGTTTGTCATCATCAAAAAGGGGGAGATTGTTAGCCCTAGGGTTCCTCTTGATGATCAGAAACCATGCAACCAAGCTCTTGGATTAGTCATCGTATAATGAATCGTACAAAGATAGTCATCCTCTTGCTTGGAATGCCACAAAAATTCTTACTTAAACGAGTAGTTAGACTACTTTCCAAGAAGACTAATTTACATAACAGTAAACTATCATATAAAAAATAAAACGAATACAAGTTTTTGAGCCTAACTCTTAATTAACTAAATCCGATTTCGGACAGTGACCAAACCACATACAACTTCAATTGGAAATGTTTGGCTGCCTTTACAAGGGAACGAGCAAACTTCTTTTTTCATTGGTCTTAGCAGTAACTGGATTGTCTTCTTAGTTATATGAGAAGCTAAGGTACTTTCCAAGAACACCAATGAAATGCAAGAAATGTAAAATAGTTACGTTAGAAAAAAACTTATCCTAACAGAAAATCAAAGTAACACCAAGAACAATCTAGGTGGGTCTAATCCATAGTCTACATTACATCCTTATCCTTTTTCTTTTCTTCCTCTTTATTGTTTATCTTTACAACTCCTAAAAACATCAAAAAGCCTAGTTTACTAAAGCTACAAGCTCCAACATAACCTCTCCCTAAACCATCAAAAGGATCCCACTTTATTACGTGCTGAATTTAGAAGCCACTCCAAAATCACAACCACTTTTGTCCCACACACAGGTCCGCTCTCCAAGAAGAGGCAACAAGTGTCCACAGCTTCTACCCCAGTCTCTCGTCCCCACGTGAGGTCACGGGGGCTCAGTATAAATACCTAGACAACCGGTGGTAGGCCAGAGATAATGAAGCTCCGATCGTACAAAGTATTGGTAGTCCACCTTTATAACAATCAGGATGTTGCTCGTCACCTAAACTTGTCTCTGAAATCAAATCAATCCTTAACTCTGAAAACCACCTTAGCGACAAATGCCACCACCACTGCTCATTTAAAGGCTGTAGCTTCCGCAGGGAACAAGGGAGTCCACTGGAAGGGACAAGAGAAACACGGAAAGATATTTAGGGTGGGTAGGTCCTAACTACATTTAAGAGTGGGCAAACCATGAAATCAACCCTAAACAAATACAACCTCTAAAGCAACCGTGAACAGACCTTAGGTCATAAGGGAAAGGAAGGAACAATTGGGGTTTTGGTAAATTAAGTAAAAAAGAAAACACCAAATCAAACCAAAGCCGAGGAGACCAACAAGACACACTGCTCAACCACCACAATATCCGATCACTATACCAGAAACCTACCTACCCATCTTGGTTGCGAATAGCTATGTCATCGGAAGTATCAAAAATTTGAAAGCCACTAAATGATGGGCTTAATTGAACCAGGATATATAGAGCCACCACTTGATGGAATCGAGTAAAATTATGATAAGAAAAGCGTGCAAGAAGCATAACAGGAAGGCGGGGAAATAGTGAAGTCCGATAGCCCCACAGGAAGCATACATAGAAGCATAACATATTTTGGATCCAATGTTCTCTATCACTTGATCTCCAAGCAGAATTCAAAGGGACGCCACTTCTAGCTCCATAGGAAGGACATGGTTCATGCCATAAACCAAAGAGTAGGTGAAGCCCCAGTTGACGGTCACTACAAAGTCTGATAGCTCCATAGGGCATATGAAAGTATGTTCGGCCAACCATGACATGAGTCTACCAATTTACTTGGAAACAATTGATGTTCATGTTGGCAGCTTCTACGGCTCCATTGGTTTAAGGTTTGTGGCCGAAGATTGATGTCGAACAATTGCCATATTCTTCAACCATTGCTGTGAATCGCATTACAAATTGTATATCGTTATCATAGTTCAACTTATGAGGGACCCAAAATTGATAGATAATGTTGCTCTGTAGGAACATAGTCACTTTCTTAGCATTAAGAATAGCATGTAAAGCTACCTTAACCGAATTTGTGAAGTAATCGGCGGCTATTAGAAAAATGTCCATTAGATGCCTTCAGAGTAACTCTATTTCAATTCCCAAAGTAGAAAATAGACACGATCTCATAGAATACAACTCCAGAAGGGTAAGTTGTCGTAGACCTGGCATTTATGGCATATCCATACAAAGTCGATATAATCTTGTCTCATGGTACTCCAGTAACACTCTTGACGGATGATATCTTTGGCAAGCATTCCAGCATTCATATGAGGCCCACAATCACGTAAGTGATCCTTTCTATAATATATGTTCACTTCCTTTTTGAGTTACACACTACAAGAGTTCTCCATTCTGATGCCTTTTATATAGTATCTGGACACACGTGATGAATTGAGTGGTTTATCTTTGCAAAACCAATCGATTTTTCTGAGAAGCCCTTGTGGGATATATTCCATCTCGAAGTGCCCGATGTTTTTTCCGGTTAACAAAGATAAACTCAAAAAAATAGCTTCAACGATAATCACACAGACGTTTTCATCTAGAAAGTTAGCTTCCAAATTGGTAGTACTTTTTGCTGGACAATCAGTAGCAAATCTACCACTGCCTTGTATTTTTTTGACTTTTTGCTGACATAGGTTATGTCTAATTTCTGGCAACATGACCCACTTAGTGGTGTGATTAGATAGGTAGACTTTTCAAACAAGTACTTGATGGAATCCATTCCTAATACCAATTTAAAAGGTATGATTGTACATAATGTCATAACTTTTAAGTTGTCCACACAAGAGAGACACAACTATTCTCTAATGTAACGCCCTGATTTTTCAGAACGCTAGTTTCAAATAGACAAAGGTATGTAGAGTGTCTAACTATGAGTCTCCAAGAGACATTAATAAATTCTACACTGGCTTAAAAAAGCCACAAAGCCTTAATTTACTCCACACAGTGTTCTAAAATACAAAGTAACTCAAAATAGTTTCTTTCTATTATAAATTTTCAAAGTCATACTAACTATAAAGTAAACTACTAACTCTCAGTCATATAGCTAACCCTGCAATCCAGTCTCTTCTACTACTGATCACTTGAAAGGAAAGTAATAAGGGAGTGAGCTAAATGCTCGGTAAGGTTGCTTAATGGACCAACCAAAATGATGCAGAATGTATGAGAAAACAAAATTATAGACGTACAGAATTTTAACGGAACAGACAAGATAGAATTTTACAATGCTAAATATATTTTTGTGCAGAGATAGACACCAAAATAGCCATTCAAAAATAAAGTCACACATGTCATCACTAACACATGAGACAAGGCTCTGAAAATAAGATCGTGATATCTAACTCATCCGACTGAGCTAGCCTATATGGGTAAGTAAAGAATAGTCACAAACACTATGACATAGCTCATAAGATAGCTTACACTTGTTTTCAATAAATTTGGTGAGACGCCAAAATATGCCTAGACGATATTACTAGTGGGCCATATACATATACATTTAGTGGCTTACAACTCATGTCAAGTATCACTAATAAGTTACACATAGTCTTGTGGCAAAAACATGTACAAATGATTTTGAAATGCACTGGACTTGAATCAAATGCTCAAAAAACAGATTTGCATGAGTTAAAAATGCTCAAAAGAAGTTGCAAGCAAGAACATTAGAAACACTAATGGACAACAATTGTTATGCAACATATTATCTGAAAGGATAATTCTCGCACCTCAGGCTACTGGACTGGAGTTATAACCGTGAAAATAAACAAAAGTTTAATGAAGGAAAGTACAGAAATACAATAGGAGTAATTTGTTCGATGCATTACACATAATGAGTAACAATGGCACAAATGACTAACAATGAAATCAACCATTAGAAAATTACAAAACTTAAACAAAAAATTTAATACCATATTTGTTCTTCTAGCTTTTATACAAAACTATAAGACAAACGGTACCATGCTCCAGTAATGCATGCTTCATCGCCAACAAAAAAAGCAGATGTTAGGATCTCAACGAAAATTAGCAACGACATATCAAGCGATATGGCAATCAAGAAATCAAACACTCAAAAAAATGTGATCCATAGCAGATTAATTATCAAACAGGAGTAAACCCTTGCAATGTAGAGAAGTCGAGATCATGAAAACTCAAATCTAAAATAAAGATAAGCTCTTACGAAAGACTGATCGGTCCAACATTGATAGCTTTCAAAATTGATAAACTCATACCTCTAATTATACAATTAATTCAAAATCCTTGATCTCCTCAACCAATTTATATCAAAAGCTCTCAAAGCAATGACCAAAAGTTCAAGAGATCTCTTCCTAGAAGTTGTTTGGAGACCATTGAGAAGTCTGTAGTGATCTTAGGGCAAATCAGCATATTGTACGTAAAGTATCGAAAACCTAAAGAATGTGTATTTATATTCCTAAAATTATTAAAATCGTAGGATACTCACTATCTCCAAAATATTCTAACTTTTTAAATAGGCCAAGCTAAAGCCCAAATTGAAATTGGGTCATCTAGTCCAAAAAGTGTAACCCACTTTTCAAAAGTGAAAAAATCTATTTTGTTTGTTAGGCCCAAGCACCAAGAAGAATTATAAAAACAAAGTCAAATTTTTTTTTTGACTTTAACGCATTTAATATTCGGGGTCTAACATCCACATCCCTAAAATAAAAATTCCGTCCTCTGAATTAAAATATACTTAAGTCGTAAAAAAGGTGCAGATAAGCACGTCACATAGATCCCTCAGAATCCCAAGATCTCGAATGGCTAAAAAAACATAGGGCTAAGCTAGCCCTTCTTACCGAAAGGCATCACCCTCTTTCAATGTGAAACTATTAAAACACGTGATCACATACTTCAAACTCAAGTTCGCGACAGTACTGAGATATATAGCTCTATTGTCTATCCTGGGCAGCTCTGAGACGTTCCCAAATCAAACCACCTTATGAGTAGTCAATTGTACCAATACTAGTTCAAGTAGTCGTCTCTTGCCTGTCTTATCTCAGCATAGTCGATTCATGCACATATGTCCATATAATGCCTCAAATAGTGCCATCTTAATAATGACCCAATAGCTATTATTATAGTCATTAGCTAAAGGTACGTGCCAATGAACACTAAGATCTATTCTGCAAGCCCTCAACATATGTACGTTCGGGCTCTAGCGTCCGAACGCTACGTTCGGGCTACCTATCTATCTGTGGGTGACAAGCAGTGCTGAAAATAGGATCAATTCCTATAAAATTCTGGAAACTCCTCCAGAATTACGAAGTAAAATATGGATATCGATTTGACACAATATACTATCTAATCGATATATAATCTAACTAGCTTAGATAATTGTGGTGTAGCTCGGATCGGATGGAAATGTGTTATCTTGTCAATGTATCAACAATAACCCAGATAGACATTTTTGAATCTCTTTTTGGTTGGTCCGTTGAGCGACCTTACTGGCCATTTGGCTCACTCCCTTATTTTTTACTTTCAGGTGATCAGATGAGGAGACTATATTATAGGGCTAGCTGTGTGACTGAGAGCTAGCAGTTTTATATCAGACTCAGTATCAGTATTTTAGAAGTAATACTTACAGTTTATTTTAGAACTCCTTGTAGGAGTTATTTGGGACTATGTGACTATTTTAAGTCGGTGCGGTATTTATTGATGTTTCTTGGAGATTAAATTTTTAGATGCTCAGAATACCTTTTAAATTCTTAGACGCTCAGGATACCCATTTGGGAGACTTTTTAAAATTTGTGATTTTCTGTCTTTGTTTATTTGAAATTAATGCTTTGAAAAATTAGGGACGTCATATTAACACCAACATCTTCTTCCATTTGTGAAAATTGGCCTCACACTCCTTGCTCCAAACAAATCAAGTGTTCTTCTTAGTCAATTGAGTCAAAGGCATAGTTATTCTTGAAAAACCTTATACAAATCGATGGTAGTAGCCCGCCAATCCCAAAAAGCTTCGCAGTTCTGTAACCATGGTAGGCCTATGCCATTTAGTTACCACGACAATCTTAGAGGGATCAACGTCTATCCTTAGTCACCACATGTCCCATAAATATAACTTGCCCAAGCCAAAAATTGCATAACTTAGCATACAACTGATTATCCCTCAAAGTCTATAGGATAAATTTCAGGTGCTCGCCATGCTCTTCCTATGACTTAGATTAGAGTACACCAGAATATCGTCAATAAAATCTATAGTGAACCGTCTTAGAAAAAAAAATTCCTAGACCCGGGAAAGGTCTAAAACTAGGAATTACCATCTTATTCTTTTAAACAAGAAGGAAAACAAGAAAAACCCTAAAAGGACTCTAGAATGTCCAAAGATTACTAATCTATCTAGAAATAGAGAAATGGATTCGGGGACTAAGTTATGCAATGAGAAGGTGTAGGTACCCCTTATACCCTTTTAGTTTATACTTTAATTTTATTGATTTTTGGCCTTAAACATACAAACATGCAAAAAAACAAAATCCTAATTCTAAAATGGCCTAAGTATCTGATCGAACAAACCAGAATCAGAACCGTCATAGTTCGACTGGGCCCTACAGATGGCAACTTATATTTCGGTGTTAGACTCGAACTAGGAAACGAGATGAAAAGATTGTTTTTCATATTTTGTACATTGGAACTGTGATCTCGGGGAGGGGAAACACACTAGACTAGTCTAAACTAGTCTAGAGAGAATAAATATATCTCCAAAATGCGCTGGCCTAGAAGCTTTCCAAAAAACTGGTATAAAAACTCTAGAAAGAACAAGCTAGTCCTTAGAAATAGTATAAAAGCTTTAGAAAGAAAAAACTGGCCCTTAGAAATGTAGCCTAAAGAGCCTTTTTATAGAGGTCTGGGCCGATAGAAATGATAAAGATGATCATCTCAATCTGTGATATGGTGATAAAACTAAATATTTGATAGAAATCGCAAACTGAAAAAAAAAGTCAACGAATCTTGAGAAACTGGTTGGTTCACCCTTTATAATTTTATGATTTTTCCCAATTTTCAGACGTTATCTGTCCTTAATTCGGTAATTATCTCTATAAAAGTTAGAAGGGATGTACCAGAATTAGGGATTATCTCCATATTTCATATAAATTAAGGATTAATCACATGCATCAAGGATAGTCACAAGATATTTCTAAGTCATCCAATCAATCACAATCTCTTAACTAGACCAGGGTTAAACGTAACTAACTGGACTTGCTTAACCAACTGGACTGGACTCTAACTGTCGGTGGACTGGACAACATATTGGACTTAATTAAAATAGATTAGGTTCATTGTATTAGTAGGCCTGGACCCATAATAATAACAAATTTCATCAATAATAAAGCCCAATAAAACACAAAGAAGAAAGATAAAATAAAACGATAAAAATAGGGGTGTCTATAGAAACGATAACGAACTGATCCAGATACTGCTTAAACACACAATTCATCCGATCCATAAAAGCGGCAGGGACATTCCCCTAATGGCATAACTAAGACCTCATAGTGACTGTAACTTTTAGCTGATGGTATCTAGAACACAAATAAATCTTCGAGAAAAACCTTGCTCCCTGAAGTTGGTCAAACAAATCATCCATGCGGCAATGGGATACTTGTTACATGTGGTGATCTTATTCAACTCATGGTAGTCCATACAAAGTCTTAAAGTTCCATTCTTCTTCTTGACGAACAAGACAGGGGCACCCCAAGGTAACACGCTAGGGCTTATAAATCCTCTATCAACTAGCTCTTGAAGCTGTTCTTTTAACTCCCCATCTCTATAGGTGCCACTGAATACGAAGCCTTGGAAATAGGTACTGCACCAGGAACTAAATGAATTGTGAATTCAACCTCATGATTTATAAGTTTTCTCGATAACTCTTCAGAAAACACCTCGGCAAAGTTGCATACTATTGGTATATATGATATCTTGAGACTTCCATGACTAGAATCAAGGAAATGAGCAATGTAACTTTCACTGCCTTTTCGAAGCAACGATGAGCTGTTATAGCTGAGATAAGAGGCAACCCACTTGGCTATGAACCCCGAAACTCAAACTCAAATGAATAAGATAGGTAGAAACAAACTCAAACCGAGGTATGGTAGGATGCTAACTAATCCATAGCCAATATCACGAACATTGAAAGGAAATGGATCCCCAGGAAGGTCTCTATCACCAATGTAGATCATACAGTTCCTCAATACTGACTTAACTACCACACAATCCCCAGCTAGAATACCTACAATGAAATCATAGTCAAGAGATTGGGGGTTAACCCAAGACTGCGTGCAAACAAAAAAGAACATTGTGTGGCACCAGAGTCAAATAATACATGTGCATCAATGAGTTAATTTGAATTGTAGCTGCCACCATATCATTCGCCTGATGCATCATTTTCTGTCATGTTGAACACTCTGCCAATAGTTTTAGATTTCTACCCTTTTGCTGATTGACTAGTACCTTGTTTCGGGCTCGAAGTTGTGCTCTCTACAGCTGATCTCTACATTCCAAACTGCCCTGATGTTGGAACGAGACAATCTTTGATATGGTGACCCTTCTGGCCACACCTAAAGCATGCTCCCGTATCCCAATGGCAACTCTAACCGTTGCTTGTTGTACCTCTGACAAATAGGGTCTAAACATGTAGACATGGGTCTCTGAACAAAGTTCTGACTCGAACCCCTATTGAAATTACTCTGACCCTGACCCTTTTGACCAAACGAAGATAAGAAGAAGTATGTCTACGCTTCCCATCATCACTTTGGGCCATGCATGACTGGGCTAACTTTCATCAATCTATCTTGCCCGCCTTGGCGCCTTTCCTCTCTCTATAATCTCTTGCCTCCTTCTTTATGGTCTTTGCCATGTCCAAGCACTAAACATAAGTGTTAATCATGACATGATCAATGTGCTGCCTAGGCTAGACCCCAAGTAAACAATGCACCCTATCCTTCTCACTTGCCACAAACTGCTTACCATAACCAGACAGTCACATAAACTTAACCTTATAGCCAGCAACACTCTCGTTCTCATTCTGTTTCAGGTTAAGAAAGTCACAATACATATCTTCTTTCACTCTCCTAGGAATGTAGCAGTTAAAGAATAAGTTCTTAAACTGATCCTGTTATAGTTTTCTGTCGTTCCACTGTCCGTTTTACTATCCTCAATTGTTTTCAACCAGTGGTCTGCTTCCCATCTAGCTTATGCACCGTGAGTTCTACTTTTCCTTATCAGTGCAACTCATAGACCTCAATATCTTCTCAACTCAATAAATTCACTTCTCTGCCACAATTACGTCATTTGTAACCCCAAAAGATTCTATATTTTTCTTATTAAATTGCATTAGTTATCTACGAGTTTGAGCCTGCCTGCGATTAGATTCTGTTGTGGGTTAGGATGATCTTTTGGTTTAGCTGAGCTTGCTGGTTTGCCGGCAGTTGAATCAGTTGGGCTTGCTGATTTTCTAGGATACTCAAAAAAATCTGGCAGATTCTCGTTCCCGGTGCCGTTTTGGTTTTCCATATTCCAACTGCTGGCGCACTTATTGTTATGATTGTCTATCATTATTACCAGAGAAATATAAATTTAGATACTGAGTATGATAATATCCTTAAGTCTACATGAGTTTAAACATATAGCTCTGATACAAACTATATTGCCCTGATTTTTCCAAACGTTAATTTGAAATAAATAAGGGCAAAAAACCTGAAAATATCAAAAAGTCTCTCAGCTGGGTAATCAGAGCATCTAATAATAGGTCTTTAAGAAATATAAATAAATTCCACACCTATTTAAAACAATCACATAGAATTAATTTACGTCTACACGGATTTCCAAATACAATTAAACTCAAAATAATTCATTTTTTCTATAATTTCTAAAATAGTCACTCTAACTTTGAAGTTAACTTCTAGGTCTCACTCAAACAGCTACCCTCGGCAATCATGTCCTTTCTACTGTTTACTTGAAAGGTAAGGGATAAGGAAGTGAGCCAAATTTCCAGTAAGGTGGCTCAACATACCAACAAAAACGATATGGAATTTCTGAGAAAACAAAATTATGGACGTAGAGAATTCTAACCGAGCATACAAGAGATATGATTTCATAATGCCATACACATGTTTGTAAAGAGATAGACACCAGAAGGGCCATTCAGAATAAAGTCAAATATGTTATCAAAAAAACATGAGACAAGGTTCAGAAAATAAGATCGAGATCTCTAATGCATCCCACTGAGCTAATCCACATTTCAACCGCCTGGGTAAGTCAGAATTAGAATAGTCACATACAATATGACATTGGCTCATAGAATTACCACTTGTTTTCAATAAATTTAGCGAGACACCAAAATTCACCTAGACGATGTAACTAGTGGGTCATATACACTTTGCGGCCTACATCTCACGCAAGTGTCACTAATAAGTTACACATAGTCCAATAGCAGAAACGTGTACAAATGATTTTGAAACGTACTAGACTTGTATCCAAGAGGCCAAAGAGACAAATTCGACTCAAACCAAATACTCAAAAATGGATTTGCATGAGTTAAAAATGCTTAAAAGTAGTGCAAGAATATTAGAGATATTAATAGACAACAACTGATATGCATCGGATTATCTAAAAGGATTATTCTTCCACATGAGGGCTGCTGGGTTGGAGTTGCAGCTACAAATTCAAAGAAAAGTTTAATGAGGGAAAGTACAGAAATGCAATAGGGGTAATCTGTTCAACGTAGAGCGTTACTAATAATGAGTAAAAAAGGTACAAGCGACTAGTAATGAAATTAGTGACAATGACTTAAACAAAGAATCTAATATTTATAAGACAAGAATCATGGTCTGACTTGCTTTCTTCTTCTTTGATACAGACTCATTAGACAAAACAGTAGCATGCTCCTACAATTTATGCTTCACCATCAACACAAGTAGCAGATGCTGGGATCTCAACAGAAATTAGCAACGACATATCAAGCGGCTGGCAAATAAGATATCAAATTATCGGAAAAAGGTGTGATCGACAATAGATTGATTATTAAACAGAGTAAACCCTTGCAATGTAAATAAGTCGAGATCATGAAAATGCAAATATGAAAAAAAGATAAGCTCTTAGAAAGATTGATAACAATAGACCCACACCTCTCAATTAATTCTAAAGCCTTGATCTCCTTAATCAATTCATATCGAAAGCCCTCAAATGAGGTGCCTGAAAAGTCTATATTTAGCTAGGGCAAATCAATATATTGTGCATAAAGTATCAGAAACATAAAGAATATATATATATATATATATATATATATATATATAACTCGCTTTCGATAAAAGAAAAAAAATATTTTGTTTCTTAGGCCCAAGCCCTAAGAAGGAAAATAAAAAATGCGCTTAGTAACCGAAGTCAATTTTCACACTCATGAAGACAATTTTTAAAAGTTGGATACGTGGATTAAAATTAGAGGAGATTAAAGATAGTAAACATGCTATGAAAGTTTCATTAAGTCTAATGTCAAAGAGCAGCAAAGATTACATAGGCTACGTTATTTGTCAATTGTGATTGACCTTTACTATTATATAACTAGTCTTGGCTTAATGTTTGGATTTATGAATATGGCTTAAAATGACCTTAGGACACCTTGTGCATTGCATGTGAGTTCATAACCTTTCAAACAACGTGTTTCTTCAAAATGAGTGAACTTCAGAGCTTACTTAGATTTTGTCGAAAATATTTTTGATGCTAATTGAAACCAATAAAATAACCCTAGAGGGGGGTGAATAGGATTTTTGAAATATAATGGGGAATTTAAACTAAGCAACAATCATGAAACTCAATCAAACCAAGTAATACTTGAAGATGCTAACTACACAATCTCAAGCAATTGTAGAGCAATAAGTAAAGAGATTGAGTTAGAGATACTTGACAATGAGATTTAAATGGTTCGGCTTGAACTACCCTCAAGCCTACGTCCACCTCTTCAAGGAAGTCCCTTGCAAGAGCACTAGAATCCACTAGCAACAATATTCTTCTGGGTCAAGATCAAAACCCTTACAACACTTGGTGATAACCCCACACCAAGCACAAGTCTTGAATCCACAAAGCTCTTCAAGACTTGACAAACCCAAGCCTTGATCATAATCCTTTTACAAAGATCAATTGTGTACAAAGAAACCTTCTTGAAAGGAAATGAGTACAAATGAAGCTCTAGTACAATAGAGAGATGATAGAATTGATGACTTGAAGGATGCTCACTCTCAATCAAAGAATTGCTCACAAAGATGCTCTCTTTAATGATGTAAAATCATGAAGATGAAGAGAGATAAGTTTAATCTATGAGCCTTGATGTTTCTCTAATGAATGGAGGCTTAGAATGTGGTTTCCATAGTGTATGATGAAGCCCCAAATCATTTATATAGAGAGCAAATGAAATATAGCCGTTATAGGCATAATATGGGCAAAACTGCCATTGCAGTCGACTGTAACCCAATGCAGTCAACTGTATTCCCTCGAAAATAGCCGTTGGAGTTTTGTCCTCGAAAATAGCCGTTGGAACTGAATTTTGACCAATGCAGTCGACTGTATTCCCTCGAAAATAGCCGTTGGAGTTTTGTCCTCGAAAATAGCCGTTGGAATTGAATTTTGACCAATGCAGTCGACTGCATTGGAATACAGTCGACTGGATTCAAATACAGTCGACTGGATTAAAATACAGTCGACTGTAGTACCCTACTGCCAATCAGCTGCCTCACGGAACCCCCTTTCCTATTTTGAGCATAACTTTCTCTAGAAAAATCGGATTGAGGTGCCGTTTTTTGCGTTGGAAAGCTAATGAATTTTTTTTATCAAGATATGAAAATATTAGCACCAAATTTTTTTTTGAGAAAAACTGAGTAAGCTCCAAAGTTCACTCATTTTCAAGAACCGCACTTGTGTGAATGGTTATGAACTCACATGCAATGCACAAGGTGTCCTAAGGTCTTTTTAGGTCATAGTCATCAATCCAAGCATCAAACCAAGACTAGTTACATAATAGGAAAGATCAATTATAATCGATAGTAACTTAGCCGATGCATTCTTTGTTGCTCTTCGACATTGGACTTGATGAAGCTTCTATAGCATGTCCACTATAACTTTAAGCTTCTTTGGCTTTAATCCATCTATCCAACTTCTCAAATGTGTCTTCATGAGTGTGCATGTATATACCTACTAAGAATACACTCAAAGCACACATTAGAACATTATCAATGTGTAGTTATCATCAAAACAAGATGTAATCTTAGGTTATCCAACCATAGGGCTAACACTAATTTTTTCATATTTTGATAAATCTTTTCATTACCTTTCCTATACATAAAGTAGAGAATTTACTAGAGAAATTTATGCCCAAAACAAAAAAGGGGTTTCGTGAGGCAGTTGGCCAATAGAGTTGACTGCATTTTGTGGCAGTACGCTAATATAGTCGATGCTAATATACTAAACTTCATTACCATGACTACATTGTTGGAATTTCAGTTCCAACGGCTAGTTCTAGTTGGAGGGAATACAGTCGGCTTCATTATAATAAAAAAAGTCGACTGCACTAGCCATTTTGGCACATTTAATGCCTATATATAGGGAGCTGATCTGTTGACCGTGCGTGCAACTTGGGTTAAGTTGCCCGCATGATCTGGCTATCCACAAATGATCTGTGGACGGTCCAGATCTTTTTTTTTTTGTATTTTTTTACGTCCGTCTGCCACATAATGTAGCGGACAATTTTTTGACAAAAATACCCTCCAGGATGAGGCAATGCCCATCCGCTACATTATGTAGCGAACGACTGATGCACTACTTTTCTGACTTTCTCTCTCTCTCTCTCTCTCTCCCATCAATTTTATGACTCTCTCTCTCTCTCTCTCTCTCCTTTCTCCCATCAATTTTCTGACTCGCTCTCTCTCTCTCTCTCTCTCCTTTTTCCCATCAATTTTCTGACTCTCTCTCTCTCTCCCCTTTCTCTTTCTCTCTTTCTCTCACGGTTAATAAATATAGGGTGAAGGTAGAAGTGGCACCGCCAGTATGTTGCAGTCATCGACAGCTCGTTCTAATGCTCTCAAGATGTTGTATGGCATCTATCATAAATTAGAAAATGCGCTTGTGTTACTGAAAAGCATGCTTGGATGCAAAAGTGGTATTTATGTCTTTGATTCTCCATACTTCTCTGTTGCTAATGCTTTATCCTGATGCCATGCTGTAATAAAATTCCCCTTCATTATAGGCCACACAACACCTCGCCTTGCTATGTTTGGGGGAGATTGGGAGAAGGAAAGACTTGAGTGAGCATGCACACAATGAAAATATGGTTATTGAATCCTTCCAATCACCTTTTGAAGAGATAAAATATGCTGCCTCTTATGCTCTTGGAAACATAGCGGTTGGAAATTTGCTAAATTACTTGCCAGTCATCTTGAACCAGATTGATAATCAACAGACGAAACAATATTTACTACTCTATTCGCTGAAGGGGGAGAGAGAGAGTGAGAGAGAGAGGAAAGGAGATGAGATAAGGATGAGAGAGAAAACAAAAAAGTGGTGAGAGAAAAGAGAGAGAAAGAGCCAAAAATTGATGAGAGAAAGAGGATAGAGAGACAAAGAGAAACATGTCAGAAAATTAATGAGAGAAAGGAGAGAGAAAGAGGAAAAAAAATGCCTACTTGTCTGCTACATAATGTAGCGGATGGATGTGGAGGGTATTTTTGTCAAAAAATCGACCGCTACATTATGTGGCGGATGGACTTAAAAAAATGTAAAAAAAAGATTTGGACCGTCCACGGATCACGTGTGGACGGCCAAATCGCGCGGGCAACTTAACTCAAGTTGCCCGCGCGGTCAACTATTTATATACACCATCATTATGTAAATGTTTTGAGGCTTCATTATATACCATGAAAACCACATTCTAAGCCTTCATTCCTTACAAAAATATCAAGGCTTATAGATTAAACTTTTTACTGTTCATCTTTATGATTTTAGATCAATAAAGAGAGCATTTTTGTGAGTAATTCTTTGATTGACACTGAGCATTCTTCAAGTTCTCAATTTTCTCATATCTTTATTGCATTAGAGCTTCATTTGTACTCATTTTCTTTTAAGAGGATTTTTTTGTATACACTTGATCTTTGTAAAAGGATTGTGATCAAGGCTTGGGTTTGTCGAGTCTTGCGTGAGCTTTGTGGATTCAAGACTTGTGCTTGGTGTGGGCATATCATCAAGTGCTTGTAAGGTTTTGATCTTGACCCGAAAGAAGATTGTTACTAGTGGATTCTAGCTAGTGCTCTTGCAAGGGACCTATTTAAATGGTGGATATAGGCTTGAGGATAGTTCAAGCAAAACCATTTAAATAGCGTCGTCAAGTATCAACCTCTTTACTTGTTGCTCTATAACTATTTGAGATTGTGTAGTTAGCATCTTGATTGAAATGTTCATTGGTTTTATTGAGACTCACGGTTGTATTTAGTTTAAATACCCCAGTAATTTTCAAAAACCCTATCCCCCCTCCTCTCAGGTTGTTTTGTTGGTTTCAAATAGGATGCCCACAACTGGTAGAGCTTGAATAGGCAAATACTCTGATATTCTTCAATTCTTTCAAAGGATTCTTAGATTGGGGGTTCATTATTTGGTTGAATCGTTTGCAAGATTGGTTAACTGGGAGATGAAGCGACTGATGCATTCGAGCTTACCAAAAGGACCTCAAAATTTTTTCTCAATCTAGTTGGAGGCATCTCTAGTGTGGCTTTAATCTGGGACATACACTTTCTATCCATTGTTGATTAACCATAAACTCTGAAACCTTACCAGCTGTGACTCCAAATATGCACTTTTATGAATTGAGTCAATCGTTATACTGACATAGCCTTAAGGCTGGGCAATGGTCATTATGATTTTTAGATTTTATGATCATCTTGTCCATGCAAACTTCCACCTCTATGTGAACCATATCATGAAATAAAGTATTAGCTGCACGCTAATAAGTAGCCCCAACATTTGCTCAAATTTTTTTTTTTTTAGGAACCACATGATTCCTTTTTATCCATTCATGTATATCCGTAAGCCATATGAAAACATTTTCAACTTCTTATGAACACGATGCAAATGAAATGATGAAAACAACATAAAGGTCAGAAGTAGATATATGAACAAATGAGAAAGAGGTAAAAACAAGAAGAATGTAGGGTTCATATCCAACTTAAAATCAAAATATATCTTAACATCCCCTACATAGTGATAAATGCGATTTTCTATTGATCTTATGAAGCCATTTTTATCTAATTGTAACCCAAAAGCAATCCTTCAAAGAAACTACTCATGTTTGGCCATACACTATATGATCAAATCTATCTAGGTGTGGAAAGTCATCTTTAAAGATGCTTTATGTCAGGACCCGAACCCACAGGTAAGCCTGTGTGCTAGGCACGTGACCGGCCGTAGACCCATTTAGACAACTATTTAGGGTTCTGCCAGGCCTTATCTAAACCTGTACACAATTCTAAAGTCATACATTAACTAACACCATAACATGACTTCTAAAGATGTCCTTAGAGCTCTTTCCAAAATTATCTCTACAGAATTCTTCCATAAAGACTGATATAATTTATTTAAAATAAACCTCCTGGGATTAAGCTACGAACAATTCAAGTAAATAAACCGGCAGTTCTACAATTTCTCAAGAACTTAAACCAACTTCCTAACGAGCATCTCCTGCGGCTTCGTTTTCATTAACCTCATAGTACTGAGATTCATCTAGGTGTTCACGTGAAAACATTTATAAAAAGGGGTGAGCTGGAGGCTAGTAAATACACATGCCATATCTCTAAAATAGAATTGAGGGTTTCAAATAAGCCATGGTTTTCCTTTTCAAAATATGGAACTTGATGTCACCCAAAAATCAAATTTAACTCAAAGTATCTACGTATATATATATATATATATATATATATATATATATATATATATATATATATATATATATATATATATGTACTTACAACAGAAGATTCTTGAATTAGAATGTAATCAACCAAAAGCTTTATCAAGAACTGTTACAGTTAATCATAACATGGTATACTGCGATCAGCATATGGTCCCACTGACTAGGACCCAAAATCCCTCCTCCACCCGGGATAACAAAATGTGGACGCAAGGGCGAACCACGGTGCAACAGTACCGTGAGTCAACATATGGTCCCGTTGACCAGGACTCGGAATCCACTTTCCCCCGTGGATATGGGGCGCAGTAACACGGTCAAACTATCATCTCATTCCACATGTACCGATCATGATTCAGTTACTCATACAACAATTCCATGACATTTCATTTAAATTTTCATCAAACAATTTACCACAAACATAGGGCAATAAAAGTGTTTCAAAACTTTCATTTTAACTGAGAACATGTTTACAATATATAATTTTTCGAGTAAGGAGGAATATGACAGGGTACTTACCTCCCTCAATATCTGGTTCTTGAGCTCGTTCAAAAGTCGGTCCTATCTCTTGTCTATCGAGACCTAAATACAAACCACGTGGATGTCATTTATTGTCACTCGAGCGTGTCTAAGCATTAAGTTTCTCTTAAGTGAGTAAAATTACCAAACTGCCCCTAGACTTTGGTAAAATTACCTATTTACCCCAGACCTCTAACGTACCGTTACATACCCAGATATAACCGGAAATAATATTTTAAACAGCTAGGTGGGATTTTTGGACCATAATGGCCTTTCGGAGAATTTTTTGCTCGGAACCCTAAGTCGTTCCTTAAATTTAGCGCTAATGCTCATGTTCTAATAATATAACAAACGATACCGGAATATCACAAAATTTTAGACATTCAAGCGCCTCAGAAGTTTTAGACCACTGTAAAATTCTAGGCTCAAAATACTTTTGTTTACTATGTTAAATAATTCAAAAACCTGTTTTAAAAATAAAATTGTTCGAGACATTTTCCATGCCCAGAAAATTCCACATCGAAGGTTTCACAAAAATAAAGGGATTTTTAGTTTTGTACGTTTTCTAAATCTGCTCAAAAAAGGTCCTTAAAATAGTTTAATAAACTGTTGTAATGAGCGCTACGCCATTAACAATGCTAAAAATAGCAAACGACTTTAATAGCTTTCAAAACCTTAGAAACTACCTTATCTTAGATATATAAGATTATTGTAGAGGTTTCAGAATTTAATAACTTAATTTACTATTCTAAAATAACCGAAATCCCTCGGTCGGATAAAAATTTGTTAGCATGCTTCCCAAGCCCCGAAAAATCTAACATTTTTCCTGTGTCCAATTAAGTTTCTAGATATATCTAAAAATTTGGAAGGAAACTGCTAAAAAGAAAAGTCCCCTTTTAGCGACACTCTCAAGTCTAATTTTAAAACAAACCTTTCCCTCTCTCGCTACAGCACCTTCCTCATTCAACCCATCAGTCTACTCCTTCCCCAAACACTGTTCACGCAGCCTTACCTTCCTTCTAATTCCTCATTTACTCATTTTTACACATACACTTCTTGCTCACATACACTAACTACACAAACTGATACACTTGCCTTGTAGCTTCCCTTCCTCCTTACAGACATACACTTCTAATACACATGCACAAACCCATTGCAATAACTCCTCACCTCCATTACAGCTACTGCCTTGCGGCAGTAGCCTGTTTCCTCTTGCCAAACTCTTTCTCACAGCTCACTTCTCACACCAAAACACACGTAAGCACTGCCTATACTCGCTGCCACAACCCAACTCGCAAACCCATTTCTCTCACCATTTCACGTATCCACCAATCCTACACAGTTTCTTGCCCTTGCCTTTTTATACACACAAACAATACTCACTCTCATGACATACACACATACCCACGTTCTCTCACAACACACACACACATATATGATACTTATACACCTAAAATCTATTCAAACCAAAACTTCTTCAAAGCTACTGCCGTGAGGCAGTAGCCTTCATCTTCTTGCCATTCATTCATGGGCACAGCGCCACAGCCATATATAAGTTCCCCCCTCAAGACACTTACCCACTACTCCCCACAAACGCACACCCACAACACAACATAAGTGCATCTCCTGTTATTGCTTCCCCTTCCCTTCGTCTCTTTTACGCACACAGCGCACCACATCTTCGCACCCCTCTGTTTTTCACACATACGGTACACACACTCACACATCACACAGCACACATAACCCATACGCAAAACCCACTTTACGGTGCTCTGCGACTACCACAGCCGCTCCTTCTCTCACGGCAGCCATGGACCCATTTTTACCAACACACACACAACACTGTAACGGCAATTACGGCAACCCATTTATACTTTATACACCTAGCGAATTTCACATGTATATATACACATGAAGGATAATCTTTAAAAGCAAACTTACCGAGGCAACTTCGCCGGAAACTTTCTTCACGATTGCTCTCTCTATCACTCTGTCTTGGATCAGCAAATAATGAGGGAAGGCTAGCTAGGGTCGGCTGCTCTCTATAGAGCGTATACACCGAAAACCCTAAGTTGAGAATTATCACAAAACCCCTTACACTATTCATTTTGTCGCTAAATTGTTCATGCCCGAACTTTATTATTGCGAAATGGTCCAAAATTAAATATTTACGACAATTTATGCGCTGCAAAAATTGTTAACGGGTTACTACACTATCTCGTTTCACAAATCGTCGCTAATAATAAGCGCACCGATATTGAAATAAGTTTGTCGCTAAAAATTTCTAAGAATACCATTAACACTAATTGTCGCTAAAGACCTCGATCAATATCAATATTATCTTGGGTAAATTACACTAAACACCCCTGAGGTTTTACGTAATTACACTCCACTACTGCTGTCTTTAAAAATTACATTCAACTCAAAAAGTAACTTTTTTTCTTACAGTGTTAATGGTGTAGTGCAAAAAGACATGAATGCCCCTCAGACTGTTTTCTTGGAATTTTGGAGGGAAAAGTTGTTCTTGAGAATTTTTTGAAGGAAAACTTGTTTTTGGGAATTATTTGAGGGAATACCCTAATTCAAATTGAATGCCCTAATTGAACCCTAATTTAACGCCCTAATTCACTTAGACACATAATTGAACCCTAAATTAAAGTAATTAAACCCTAAATTGAATGCCTTAGTCGAATCGAACCCTAAATTAAACTAATTGGACCCTAATTGAATCCTAAATTGAATGTTCAAATTCAATCGAACCCTAAATTGAAGTAATTGAACCCTAAATTGAATGCCCTAATTCAACCGAACCCTAAATTGAAGTAATTGAACCCTAAATTGAAGTAATAAAACCCTAATTAAACCCTAAATTGAATGCATTAATCGAATCGAACCTTAAATTAAACTAATTGAACCCCTAATTGAACCCTAAATTGAATGCCCTAATCCAACCGAACCCTAAATTGAACTTATTGAACCCCCTAATTGAACCCTAAATTGAATGCCCCAATTTAACCGACCCCTAAATTGAACTAATTGAACCCTAATTGAACCAAAAATTAAAGTAATTGAACCCTGATTAAACCCTAAATTGAATGCCCTAAATTAAACTAATTGAACCCCTAATTGAACCCTAAATTGAATGCCATAATCCAATCGAACCCTAAATTGAACTAATTGAACCCCATAATTGAACTCTAAATTGAATGCCATAATCCAATCGAACCCTAAATTGAATGCCCCAATTCAACTGAACCCTAAATAGAACTAATAGAACCCCCTAATTGAACCCTAAATTGAAGTAATTGAACCCTAAATTAAATGCCCTAATCGAATCGAACCCTAAATTAAACTAATTGAACCCTAAATTGAATGCCTTAATCTAACCGAACCCTAAATTAAACTAATTGAACCCTGAAATGAGCTAATTGAACCCTAAATTGGCTAAATTAAACCGCCTAATTCACTTAAAGTTTGTGCAGTTGACTGAAATCTTGGAAAACCACACAAGTGAGTAAAGGACAAAGGGAGGGTATTTTAGGTATGAAAATTGCATAAAGTAATGTGTCAGGGAATCTTTTCACGGAGTTGAGCCTGCCGTTAAATGTGTGTAGTTGTGTGTAATGCGGGTACAAACCTCGGGGGGTCGGAGTGTAATTTTTAAAGATAGCGGTAGTGGAGTGTAATTACGTAAAATCTCAGGGGTGTTTAGTGTAATTTACCCTATTATCTGCTATCGTTAAATTATGTCTTATGATTTTAAAATTGTCGCTAAATATCATAATTGTAGTGTTCCCCAAATTCGTCGCTAAAAAGTATATCGATGTTAAGAGAAATAATAATAAGAATAATAATAATTCATCGTTAAAAAGTTAAATTAGCCCATAAAAATATATTGGAATTTTTGGGGTATTACACTTTATCTGAGTCTTTGTAGTCTACACACATCTTGACTTAACCGTGAGGCCGCTAGAGATGTCAAAAAGGCCGGGCCGCCTGCGGGCCGAACCGACCAGGCCCTAAACTGGCTTGGGCTGGCCTGACCCTACGGATGAATAGTGCTGGCCTTGGACCATAGGGCCATGAGCCAGGGCCTGGACCCAGCCAAGAATTTCTCCCAAAAAATCCAGCGTGGCCCGACCCTAAAAAGGCCAGGGTCAAGCTAAAAACGGGCTGGCCTGAAAACGAGCTAGGGCTGGCCCAAGTAAACCGGATCTAGCTCAGATTCGGCCCGGGTCTGGCCCGGCTGGGCGCCTACCCTGATATTTGAATGTTTTGTCCTTTCCCCTGATTCCCTCCAACAGCCATTTTTTTAGGAAAATTCCACTTTTACACCCCCCAGCTATACAACGACTAGTTTGGGGGATATTTTTGTCCAACAAGTTTCTAACAACTCTTTTAAGCACGTTTACCCTCCCAACAACTATAAACGGCTAGTTTTAGGAGTATTTTGGTCTTTTGTGAATTTTAGAAAATCTATAAATTCATCCCCTCTTATTCATATTTTTCACACCAATCTTTTCATTCTCTCTCTCATCATCTAAATTGTACAAGCTTTTCTACCATTGTTATTTGTTACTAAGTACTAACCCTCTCCAATTTTTAATTTCAAGTATTATTTAATTATTTACTAATCTTATTCATTTGCTACTCTTATTCAATTATTTACTAGTATTATTTACTCATCTTATTCAATTACTCTTACTAGTTTTATTTTTCATTCTTTTTAAACAATTTTAGCGTGAAATATGTCTCGATTATTTAAATCATGTGGCAAACATTCAGTACCATCACAAGCACCACCACCACAAGCACCACCACAACAATTCAATTTTCAAGATCCAGCACTAATAGCTATGGATATCCAAGCCAATTGTCAGTTCAACCAAAATATTCTAGATTTTGAATATACACATTTACAAGATACCCAACATTTAGTCAAGGATGCAGCTCGGTTGGCGAAGCTACTGCCCCGGGGCAGAATTTTACCCCGATGAGCGGTCATCATGGTGAAGGACCGAGCAATCCTGTCGGTATTCTGCCAGAAGTCTAAAAAGGAAAAAAAAAAAGAAAAAGAAAAAGAAAGCCCTGTGTTGGAATCATTTTGAGGATATTATGGTTGATGGCGTTTGAAAAGCTCAATATAAGTACAGTGGTAAATTATTTTCGTGTGGTCAAGGTAATTAACATCTTAATAGGCATCACCCTCTATGTGCACCTAAGTAAGGCCATGTTGAACCTAGCCAAATGTAGTTATATTTTGACGGTAACTTATTTGATTATAATCAGCGAGACCAAAGAGACGGTCTTGCTGAATTTATTGTTCGCGATGAACAAGCTTTTAGTTTTGCCGATAATGCTAAGCACTGTAGATATATGAATACTTACGTGCAACTTTTTTACAAAAAGGTTCATAGAAATACAACAAGATCTGATGCACTTAGACAGTATAATCCTGCTAAAGCACGCTTGACTAATTTACTTTGATAATTTTGATGGTAGAGTTAGTCTTACTTCTGATGTTTGGAAATCTCTTTTTACTCTAGTTAGTTATGCTTGTGTGACGGCCTATTGGATTGATTCTGATTTGACTATGAACAAGAGAATCATCGCTTTCGAACTCTTTTCTTATTTGCATAATGCAGCTACAATTGCTACTATTATAATTGTTAACCCTACAGTTATTTAACCTAGGATTATATTTGGTTTTGATGATAACTAACATTGATGTTTATGTTGTCTAACATGCATTGAGTTGACGAAGCAATAGGAACAATCTCATACTCATGCAAACAGACTATTAGACAAGGAACACGGTCAAAGACTCTTAACGGAACGCATCAAAGAAGGAATTTGTCGATTGAATTTTACAACGTTTTATTTCCTTCTTTGTAAACTAGACGTAGAGAGATAATCTTGGGTGTAAGACTTGTCTCCCATAAAACTACTTGTTGAGATCTTAAGGTGTTCACATTGCTCGCAGTTACTGTCTTTGGTTTTAAGCTATGGTTCACCGGATTGACCATATAACCTCCCATCTTAGCTATCATTCCTTTATTGGTGGTGCCTCCAATTTTGAGTAAGGGAACCCATCAACACCTTGAAAGTAGTATGATAATTGGCCATGACTGGTTCCTTACCATTCCCAATTGTTCTTCTTCGGATAAATGATTCACCATTTACACCGCCTTATTTCTCCATCTTATCATAAAAGTCGAGACTTACTCCTTAAGCTCCTATTTGGTCGTTTTTAAGTTCCAACAGGTGATATCAAGATCTACGCTTTTATTGGTATTTACGAACAAGCTCTTGGACAACATCTTCCCTTGTCTGAATACTTGATTCTTCAAGGGCAGAAACAATTGAGCGACAGCCCTAGTCAAAGTTCAGTGAAGTAATTGAACCAATACATTTTTATTAACCCTGAAAGGAGCCAATCCACAATTTAAATTCTAACGTGAAAATATGGATCAGAAGTTCTGTGTATTTATCTATACATGGCATCTTGAAATTACTCAAACCAAGTAGGTTGTCAACTCTTTGCATGCACCCACCCTAAGATTCCAATGCTACAACTTTTTTCTTCCTTTCCTTAGTTTTTATACCTTCTCCTCGTCTTCAGATGTTGCCGGTGCAGTTCCTTATTAGCTTCATGTTTTGTCTTTTCCTCCAGTTTTGGTTTAAGTCCTCCTTCTTGATAAGATCTAATTCTTACACTGCTTTCCACTACTTGCGCGCAACCGCCTCAAAGGCCTTTTTTTGGTCTTTATGCAAACTGGTGAGCATCATAATTACTTTCTAAACTAACTAGGTTCAGCCATTGGGAGATGATACCAGTTTCCCTACTATATGATCCTGATACTTATCTTTCTTACCTTTATTTGGCGTGATTGAGCGGATATATCGCTCTTTATAAATTAAGAATCAAAATAAAGAGACTAGCTAATAGAACTATAGGCCAGTAAAAGTCCCTACTGGACGGTATACTCAATAAGTATACCGACCGGTAAATAAAAAAAAGTTGGAAGCATTCCAAAAACTCATATATTAGCCAAAAACATATATGATGGCTAGCACGGAACAACTAATATATATGAAAACTTGGGAGGGGTGTGTGTGTGTGTGTGTCTCTCTCTCTCTCTTTCTTTATATATATATATATGGAAGTTGATCCGTTGAGAGCGATAGCAAAATAGGAGACTTTGCTAGCGCGATCTAGACGTCCATCCCTTCAGGATGGACGGCCCAGATCTTTTTTTTTCAAAAGCTGTCAGTCGTCCGCGATACAATGTAGCGGACGGTATTTTTTTACCATATTGCCCCTCCTCCCTTGTCCGCTATACTGTGTAGCGGACGACTTTTTGATCCTGACAGCCGCCAGTCAAAATGTCGTCCGCGACACAGTGTAGCGGACAACTTTTTGACTGACGGTTGTCAAGTCATCCACATCCCCCTGACAGTTGTCACATCACTCATGTCGCCCCACGACTGTAGCGATCCCCCGTCCCCGACACTTTGTAGCAGACATTATTTAAATAAATACTAAATAAATTCTATCCGCTTTACTGTATCCCAGGCGATTTTTACTGTCCGCTATACTATGTAGCGGACGGTCCATATATATACACAAAAATCTAACTTCGAAACTCTTATTCATTCTTTCTTCTCACAAATTTTTCTAGCGGGCGTTGGCAAGCAGATCTGCGCAATTTCTTCCCAAGAAATTCTTTAATCGTCTCATCAATCACGTAAGTTCACAAACCAATCCTTTATTTGTTCATAATCTAGAGTTGTTATGAGTATTGCGGCTTATGCATGGTTTGGAATATGTATTGAGCATGTGTTGGCGTTTGTCAATTTATATATATATATATATATATATATATATATATATATATATATATGGGGGTTGTTACATATCGATCGGTGGATATTACCCACCGAACCGCACCCCCTATGTGCGGTTTGCACAATTAATTTTTTTTTACACCCACCCACCCACCCACATGCGGTCCCCTTCCTGGCTGCCACGTGGCAGGGGTCCCCAGTCCCCCCTTCCCTCTTGCCACGTGGTAGGTAGGGTCCCCCTTCCCTACCTGCCACGTGGCACCCCCCTCCGGTCCCCCCCCCAAATCCGGGTCACCATTTTGTAGCCCCCCCCATTTTGCGGCCCCTCTGCCACGTGCCCGGTTCCCCCGTCCTTTTTCCGACGTTTCTCTGCTTTCTTTCATCTCTCTCCCTCATTTTTTCCTCTTTATAAACCCTTCTCGCGAACCATTTCTTCCACTCCCCATCATCTTTACCAACACACACTTCATACTCCATATCTCACTTACATAATCTCCACAACAATACAAACGAAAAAAAATTACACTAGAAGATCAGTGGATTTTTCTTGATACAAATATATCAAGTTAAAACAAGTAAGTATTTTAAATTTTTTATAATTCAATGTTAATTTCAAATTGTTCTTACCAATGATTTGTTTAAATTGTGTTTAGCTTAAATTGTTCTTACCATAGTCTAAAATTCTTGTTTTTTGAGAGTTTGAAATTAGGGATTGAACTAGCGTTTATTAGCGAATATTCATTCGAAGTCCAAAAAATAGTCATTTTTTTAGGGCGTCAAAATTTGAATTTTTCACGAATTTATAAAAAATAGCTAGAGCTAGATTTTGCAAAAGTGCAAAAAAGAGACCCTAGTTATTTTTAAAAGATCTATATCAGGGAAAAATTTCAGGACTGGAAAGGGGTCAACTGATACGGGGAACCTTGTAACTTCGCAGTGCAATTTAAAATATCAAACTAGCGCGATTTCGCGCGAAACTTTTATGAGAACCCTAGGCTGTTGGGAAGTTCCGTTTCCCCAGAATTTGCGCCATTCCGATGTCGTTAGCTATTTTTTGGCCGAACGGGCTTTTAAGCGCTCGATCCGGACACCGGTTCGGGATTTTTGGGCGAAACTTTTGTAAAATACTTTTTAGATCAAGAATGAATTCATAAAGCTTAAAATAGCATTTCAAAGCACTTTTGAGATTTTCGATGCTAGGGGGCATTTCGGTAATTTGTCACCCCGATAGGGGTATTTTGCTAATTCTACACAGTTAAATTTTTGCAACGACTATAATTAACAGAAAGTTAAGTCAAACACCTGAAAGTTGCGCGAAAATATAGCATGACAAAGTTGCGCGACAATATAGCATGATATTGAACCCCCGGGGGCGTTTCGGTAATTTGCCGCCCATCGGGGGCATTTCGGTAATTTTCCTGTCAATATTTTTCGAATGGCCTTTAGTTTGGGAATGGGTGTAAGACACCCGAAAAGTTATTTTAAAGTTGTTCTGAGATGTTTCCATAGGCTGGAAAGGGGTCAACTGATACGGGGAACCTTGTAACTTTGCAATGTAATTTAAAATATCAAGCTAGCGCGATTTCGCGCGAAACTTTTATGAGAACCCTAGGATGTTGGGAAGTTCCGTTTCCCCGGAATTTGCGCCATTCCGATGTCGTTAGCTATTTTTTTTGCCGAACAGGGTTTTAAGCGCTCGATTCGGACACTAGTTCGGAATTTTTGGGTGAAACTTTTGTAAAATACTTTTTAGATCAAGAATGAATTCATGAAGCTTAAAATAGCATTTCAAAGCACTTTTGAGATTTTCCGATGCCAGGGGGCATTTCGGTAATTTGCCACCCCGATAGGGGTGTTTTGGTAATTCTACAATGTTAAGTTTTCCAAACGACTTTTTTGTCCAGAAACCTAAGTAAAACACCTGAAAGACTGTTTTGAAGCTGATTTGGGGTTCGGAGTGGGTGATAATGAACCCCCGGGGGCATTTCGGTTATTTGCCGCTCATCGGGGGTATTTTGATAATTTTCCTGTCAAAAGTTTCCACACAACTGCAGGAAATAATTTTTATACATATTTTATTTAATTCTATGACTTGTTGAGAATGATATAATTTTTATTTTTTAGATTTCAGTATAAATATGGATGCAACTGGAGGAAATATTTTTTTTTAAGATTCTGATCCACCTTACTTGGGTCAAGTTTATCAAACACTGGACGAAGTTGAAGCATACTATAGAGCATATTCGAAAACGATAGGTTTCGGTATTAGAATTAAGACGACTAGAAAACGGGCCAATACAGATCAAATTGGTGCAAGACTATTTGAGTGTCATAGAGGAGGCCCGCATGTACCCCCGGTTGTTCGGATCAGTGACGAAGGGCCATCAAGACAAAGAAGACGGGACACATTTTCGGGTACCGGCTGCAAGGCCCATGTGTATGCAGTACACCGGAAAAATGAAAACCATTGGGTTGTGACAGGAGTGGAGTTGAGCCATAACCATCAGTTGATGACCCCTAGTAAGATTGGTCAAATTCATCAGCACCGAGAAATAAGCGCGGCACACAGAGAACTGATATTTACAATGGCCGAGGCTAAAGTTCAACCTTCTAAAATGATGGGGGTTTTCTCAAGCCAGGCTGGGGGGATTGACAAGTTGAGCTTCAACGAAGCTGACCTCCGAAATGAAATTCGTGCTCAGAGGAGAGAGTCTTCCTGTAGGAGTGATTCTCAAGCTACACTTGATATCTTCAGGCGCCTTCAGAGTGAGAATTCTGGCTTTTTCTATAGTCTCCAACTGGATGACGAGAACCGCATTACTAATATATTTTGGTCGGATGCCCGTTCTAGAGCTGCTTACCAAAATTTTGGCGATGTTGTGACGTTTGACACCACATACCGCACAAATAAGTACTCTATGACTTTTGCGCCGTTCACCGGGATGAACCACCACTATCAGTCAATCTTGTTTGGCTTTGCCCTGCTTAGGGATGAGACGGAGGAGTCATTTACGTGGTTATTTGAAACGTGGCTTGAAGCAATGTATCATATTCCTCCAAAGACCATCATCACCGACCAAGATCTGGCAATGAAAAATGCAATCGCTAAGGTCTTTCCAGATACTCACCACGGCCTGTGCACATGGCACATAAGCAACAAATATCCCGAACGGCTTCACAGTGTATATGCAAACCATCCGACATTTAAGAGTGACTTTAATACATGTGTGAAGAAATCGTTGATGGTAGACGTGTTCGAGGAGAGGTGGGCCAAGTTAATGGATGACTACTATTTGCACAGTCATGAATGGCTGCAAGCGTTGTATGAGATCAGGACACAGTGGATCGATGCCTACACCAAAAAGTTTTTTGCAGCCGGAATGACTACGACCTCGAGAAGCGAAGGTATGAATTCATTCTTTGATGGGTACGTACGCTCTTCTTCAAGTTTAAGAGATTTCGTACTAGAGATGCAGAAAGCCCTTGACAGGCAATTTCACCTTGAGAGAGAAGCCGACGCGGCTACAATTTACAGAGAAAGACAAATATTAGTTTTTTCACCTTTAGAGGCTCATGCGGCTCAAGTCTATACCAAGGAAATGTTTAGACAGTTTCAGAATGAACTACTAAAGTCGAATCAATATAGCATGGCAAAGTTGCACGAGTATTCCACCAGGGAGGTCAAGGTTTATGCTTTGACAAACGTGATGAATTTCGCGATCCGTGCTCTTCGTCAGCTCCGAGGAACAGAAGACATTTTACGGTAGCAGTTTGTATGGACACCGGGTTTGTTAATTACAACTGTCAATTGTTTGAGCATAAAGGTATACTCTGTCGACACACTTTGAGGTATTTTAGCGCCAAGAATGCTCATGAAATCCCTCCAGAGTATATCTTGGATTGGTGGACGAAGGAAGCCAATAGAGTCCACGGTCACATTCCTTACGTGCCCAATGTTTCAGTCGATTTCGAGCAATCTGAGACGCTGCGATATAATCACCTTTGTAACATCATGCACGGTTTATCAATGGATGCAGCGTTAACATTTGATGGGTACATGTATCAAGTTGAAGCAGCCGCACGGGATAAGGCTAAGCATGCACAGTTTAGGATGGCATTACCAGAAAGTCGGGACCCTCGGACGACTCCAGCCGGTAGATTCAATCGAGCTTCACAGCCAGTCATTGACAGCACTAGCCTGCAAGGTGAGGAGGACGGTATTTTTTATCCAATTATTTCTCAAACAAAAGGGCGAAAACGAGCAATACGTATGAAGAATCCAATTGAAGAAGCAACGGGTCAAAAAAAATTGCGAAAGTGTGCGTTGTGTAATAAGATGACTGACCATGACAAGAGAAATCATTATAAAGTGCTAGGTATCGAACCTGGCAGTGTGGTCGAGGAGGACGATGACGAGGAAGAGTGTTAGGATTAATGTTTCAGTTGTATAAATTGAACTTTTATAATGTTTATATTTGTGATTTGGTTTGTGAAATCTTTAATTTGTGATTTGGTTTGTGGATTATTGATACTTTTGGAAGGGCCTATTCGGGCACACTTTAGGGCCCAATGCTTAGCTTGCGCAAAAAGTTGTAATTTTTTTTTCGCTCATTGCACCTCAGGCACGCTAGTTAGTCCATTTCTATGAATTTCGGCGAAAAACGAGACAAATTATTTTTTGGGTTTTCCTACGACGCCCCTATTCGCGCACACTTTAGGGCCCAATTCTTAGCTTGCGAAAAAAGTTGTAATTTTTGTTGTCACTTTTTTTCGCTCATTGCACCTCAGGCACGCTAGTTAGCCCATTTCTATAAATTTCGGCGAAAAACGAGACAAATTATTTTTTGGGTTTTCCTACGACGCCCCTATTCGCGCACACTTTAGGGCCCAATTCTTAGCTTGCGAAAAAAGTTGTAATTTTTGTTGTCACTTTTTTTCGCTCATTGCACCTCAGGCACGCTAGTTAGCCCATTTCTATGAATTTCGGCGAAAAATGCGACAAAGTATTTTTTGGATTTTCCTACGACGCCCTTATTCGCGCACACTTTAGGGCCCAATTCTTAGCTTGCGAAAAAAGTTGTAATTTTTGTTGTCACTTTTTTTTCGCTCATTGCACCTCAGGCACGCTAGTTAGCCCATTTCTATGAATTTCGGCGAAAAACGAGACATTATTTTTTGGGTTTTCCTACGACGCCCTTATTCGTGCACACTTTAGGCCCCAGTTCTTAGCTTGCGAAAAATGTTGTAATTTTTTTGTTAGTTTTTTCCCGCTCAAAGCACCTCATGCACGCTACTTAGCCCATTTCTATGAATTTCGGCGAAAAACGAGACACGTAATTTTTTCGAATGCGTCATATGAAAGGTATATTCGCGCACATTTTAGCGCCAAATTCATAGCATGCGAAAAATTATGTACATTTCTTTTTTGTGCAGTTTTTTGTAACATCATTGCACCTTAGCCACGCTAGTCAGGATAATGGTAATGAAGGCGTCTAGCTTCATTCTTTTTCAGCTCCCAGGCTATCCTATACCTAAACGTCAAGGCATCCTTCCTAGTCCACGAGGAGTGTTTGAGCACTTCCGAGCGAGCAATGTAGTCCATGTACTTGAGGACGTAAATCCCACAATCATGACCGTTATATTGCTTTGGTCGGTCCTTTATCATCACGACCGTCCAAGGGTCCCCGGTGGCCGTTCGCACGCTAGCGAGAGGACAGTAGTCTGCATCCAACAATAAAAACGAGAATCAAGCCTATGTATCAAGAAGAATATACTATGAGCCAAGGTCAAAAAATAAAAACTAACCACTAAAGTGATGTACTCGCTGTACATCTGTGCCAGCAGCTGTCCAGGATCGTCCTCCCTTAGGCTATCGTATATGTGAACCGTTCTGTTCGCTGGATGGAGAACTAATAGGAACCAGTGGTTTGCATGATGACAAGGTATCATGATAAGGTTCGCATCAGCAGCGCGACATTGATAGTTTGCGTTCATCATGCCTAACACGTTTCTACTTGGTTTCTAGTTACCCCTGCCGCCCCCTCGCGTCCTCGATTATGTGAATTCCCTCACCGTTAATTCCACAAAATGAGTGGGATACATGTTAAGCTTCACATATTCAGAACGGTTAAAATGTTGCTCTCTAATCCGGAGCAGATCTATGTAAGCGTTCATGACAAAGTTTGAAATATCTGTCTCCGGCGCCAACGTTCTGATATCCTCATGACCTAGGAATGTCGCAAGAGGAAAGTCTGTTGAATCGACAGGCTCATGCCCGAAGTAGTGCCGGTCGATCCAACCCATCTTGTCCGGCCCAATGGCTTCGTCGCTTGTCCTTTGCGCGACCGGATGCTTGGGCGCGAGGCCTGGATTCCTACTTGGGGAACCTGACTCTGGCGCTGAGTCGTACGCGTCAGGAGGCAAGCCACTATACGGCTCCCAGAATTCATAGCTCTGCGGCGAAGACGCGTAAGAAGGCAAGCGACTAGACGGCTCCCCTAGGCCCTGACTCTGGGGCTGAGAGTTGTACGCGTCAGGAGGCAAGCCACTATACGGCTCCCAGAATTCATAGGTCTGCGGCGAAGACGCGTAAGAAGGCAATCGACTAGACGGCTCCCCTAGGCCCTGACTCTGGGGCTGAGAGTTGTACGCGTCAGGCGCTGAGCGACTGACCGGCTCCCCTGGGTAACCCCGGTACGCAACACTGAAGTTGTGAAGATCAGTCTTGTACCTCTCAATGGACCTCTTGAGACTGACGGGAGCCTGCGCGACAAACCAGTCAAACGACTCCAGCTGCTTGAACACCTCAGCGCCCTGGTCAACCTAAAAAACATGCATAAACAAAATCACCGTCATCATTTCAGGCATTGTCGATAAGGTGCGCAAATAAATATTGAAACAACACTAGGGTGACTTACAAGGTTCAATGCCCAGAACTGGTCAAAGAAATCACGTGGCGCATACGATGTCTTCGTCGGCTGGGAAGGGCGATTCACCCTCGTGCGCGTCACCATGAGAAACCATTGCAGGTACTCCTCAAGACTGGTGCCGTCGTGCTTGAGCGATACAAGGCTACCATACGTTTCTTGCCAAGTACTCCACTGTTCCACCTCGTCGCTCAATAAATTCAAGGCATCAGGCACCTCGAATTTCGGCCATCGAACAGTCCTGTATGGCCGCATGTCTACAGGGGGTTTTGGTATCCCTTGTAGACAGCCGGCTTGCTTCATGGCTCGATCGGGCATCTGAAACTCACATTCTTCGAAGTGAATAAGCGGCACCCGAACCAAACCTGCCAGCACGTACGATACCGGAAGTTGCCAACAATACTCATCTAACCGATGCATCACCTTGCCGTATGGCTGCCACGTCACCTGGGGTGCATCCAGCATATCTAGTTCCCCCCGATAGAACTGTAGATGGTGGTGAGGGTTTACCCGTCTCTTCCGGTTGGCCTCCGGCCCCCAGGCCCACACCCTAGGCCACTCCGCATCGGAATATTCCCGCGGTTGTGGACGTCCCGTGGGTAGCCTCTCGTAAGACCAAACCTGTGAATGCAAACATTATATGGAATTAGTAAATAATCACGAATACTTTGACACGTCAAAACAAGAATATAAATGCTCATACCTGTAATAGAGTCAGGCAGGCGGCAATAGACTTGGCATCCAATCTCGTAGCCTTATGCAGTGCTCGATATAGGTGCGCAAGAACAGCTGAACCCCACGAATACGAGTATACCTCCTCAAGATCCTCCAAGAACACCATATACTTCGGATGCACGGTGTTTTTCGAATGCGTCGGAAGTAATATGGCTCCAATAATATACAGAAGGAATGCCTTCGTATACGTCAAGAAATCATGACGAGTGTATTCATCCGGTAGCACGTCGTACTGCTCTCTCAGCCATTTAGGTTTGATGCCATTAGACGTATGAGCTTCCCTCGGATTCGGGATTTACTGCCTAGCCATCTTCGATACGGATGCAGACGTTTTGCTCCAAGTAATGGGTTTGCCGTGACATGGGATTCCAAGTATAAATCCGACGTCCTCTAATGTAATAGTCATTTCACCAAACCGGAAGTGAAATGAGTTCGTCTCGCCCCTCCATCGTTCAACTAGAGCGGATATAAGGCAATCGTCATGCCGAGACAAAATCCCGGGATCGGTGAACATGGCCAAATTTTGACGGTGTAATAGTTGTATTTGTTCCTCGTTCATTTACCACTCTTCGAGGTGAGTTGTGCTTTGAATTGTTTCCAAAACACCCCTATCGACACCGTCAAATACGTACCTCGCGACGTGGTCATCGTCATCGTATAGGATTGATGTATCATGAGGTCCGGGGTTGAAATCCATATCTCTAAGAACAAAATATGAAAGGTAAACCAACTTAACGTCCATAATATTTACATTCCAAAAATATAACCGGATCTTAAACCTAGCTTACCAACGGGTTAGCAATAGTCATTATCTCATTATTTAAATGTATTAAAACAATTCCTCACTTCCCACCACTTCGAACACTTAATTACTCTATTTCTCTAAAATTTAGAGTCAACATGGCAATTTACCAATATACCCCCCGATGGCCGCTACACCGCCAACACCACAAAATCGCTTTAAAACCACTTTTTAAATGTATTTCTATCAATTATATACCAAATATTTTCTCAGGGTATTTTAAGGGGCAAAGTTACCAAAACACCAACTTATGCAAAAGACCCCTTGACAGCCATCGCCCTAACAAACATCTCAGAACGGCCAGAAAAAACAACTGTCTCGCTGTCTTACACCCCTTCCGAAACTAAAAGTAAGTCGGCAAATTTTACAATGTTAAATTACCAAAATACCCCCGCTGAGCGCCAAATTACCGAGATGCCCCCGGGGCATCATAATCACCCTAACGCCCCGCAATCAGCTTAAGAACAATATTTCAGGTGTTTTACTTACATTTATGGATTTTATGGACTAAGAAGTCCTTTGAAAAACTTTACCGGAGAAATTACCAAAACACCCCTCTCGGGGTGGCAAATTACCAAAATGCCCCCTCGCTTCAGAAAATTTCAAAAGTGGTTTAAAAAGCTATTTTAGGGTTCCTGAATTCATTCATGATCTAAAAAATATTTATCGGGATTTTTCGCCCAAAAATCCGGAACCGGTGTCCGGATCGAGCGATTAAAAGAAAAAAAAAAAAAAAAAATAGCTAACGACATCGGAATGGCGCAAATTCCGGGGAAACAGAACTTCCCAACATCCTAGGGTTCTCATAAAATTTCCGCGTGAAATCGCGCTAGCTTGATATTTTAAATTACACTGCAAAGTTACAAGGTTTCGCGTATCAGTTAACCCCTTTCCAATCTTTGAAAAAATTTGAAAATTTTCCTTGATACAGATCTTTTAAAAATAACTAGGGTCTCTTTTTTGTACTTTGGCAAAATCTAGCTCTAGCTATGTTTTATAAATTCGTGAAAAATTATCTAATTAAGTTTTCACCTTTAGCGACAATTACGCCCCGCAATCAGCTTCAAAACAACATTTCAGGTGTTTTACTTACATTTCTGGACTAAAAAGTCCTTTGAAAAACTGTACCGAAAAAACCCAAAACACCCCTCTCGGGGTGGCAATTTACCAAAATGCCCCATGGCTTCAGAAAATCTCAAAAGTGCTTTAAAATGCTATTTTAAGCTTCCTGAAATCATTCTTGATCTAAAAAGTATTTTACAAAAAATTCGCCTAAAAATCTTGAACCGGTGTCCAGATCGAGCGCTTAAAAACCCTTTCGGCAAAAGAAATAGCTAACGGTTTCGAAAGGACCCGTGGGGGCCACGAAGAAAAAAGTGAAAGGCCGTAGTGAACCGCAACTCCTTGCCGTTCGGGGTGGGGGGCCATGCATGAGAAAAGCAAAAAGGGACATGCAAAAAAAACAAGAAAAGCAAAAGGAAACCGGGGTGGGGGCAACGAAGAAAAAAGCAAGGACAGAGAACCGCCTTGTTGCGGTTCGGGGGTGAGGTGGGGCCGGGGTGGGTGGGGGCCCACGGGAGCGGTGGGGGTGATGGGTGAGCAAGGACAAGGAAACCGCAGCCTTGTGGCCGTTTCGGGGGGGAGGGCCCAGGGTGGGGCCCACGGGAACCGGGGTGGGGGGCCACGGGAGCCGGGGTGAGGGGTGGGGGTGAGGGTGGGGGCCACGTGACGGGAACCGCATTCTAGCTGCGGTTCGGGGGAGAGGAGGGGGGGCCCACGGGAACCGGGGCGGGGGGGTGAGGGGGGGTAGGGGATGGTTGCAGGGAACCGTATTTTCTCAGCTGCGGTTCGGGGGAGAGGAAGGGGGGTGGGGGCCCGGGGGTGGGGGTGGGGGCCCAGGGAACGGGGTGGGGGCCAGCGTGAACAGGAACCACCTTCTAGCTGTGGTGGGGGAGAGGAAGGGGGTGGGGGCCCGGGAACCGGGGTGGGGGAGAGGAGAGGTGGGGGCCACAACCGCAACCCCGGTGCGGTTCCGGGCAGGGGGTGGGGGCCACGCAACATTTTTAGGCGGTTCTTATTTAATTACAAGTTTTACTATTCATAATCGTCGATGTATTTGTGTAAATAGGTATAATCCATGCGAAATAATAGGACAACTTCATAAGAAAATCAGGCATTTACTTATTACAGAGATGGTGCGATTTGATTCCGATGCTGAATCGACAACCTATGCATTGTGTATAAAGTAAGAAAAACTTTTTGGATTTGAACAAAAAAAAAAAAGAAACAACTTTGACCCCCGAATTTGGAGTATCCTATTGTCCCGTTTTAATAGCTCCGAATAAATTAAATACGTGCATTAAGATACGAAGGCTTCTTGTTTCCACAACAACGAAAGCAACTAGATCTTGTGGAATCATATTGAATATTTGACGATACATTCCGTACCTTGCTAAAAAACCGATCCTTGTCCTTGTTTACCAACCACACATTGTCTAACCAAATTAAATTATCTCTCGATACGTTCCTCAAAAAATCCGATTCGGGAGGATTCTTCCCCCATCTAACGAAGAGATCCAATTGCCACATATGAAATTGAGCACAATTTATTTATATAACTTGGTTCGATTAGTGAACAACAAATTACTAATCTTGAATTAAAGAAGCTAAACTCTTACGCGTAAATATGTACTACTAATTATCTGGGGGTGGGGGAGGGGGGGTGGGCGCCCAGAGGGTGGGGGGCCAAAAAAGGGAAGGCAACACCGTCGTTACTTAACATTGTTGAATTAACATTGCAAAAATTTAACAGCGTATAATTAGCAAAATACCCCTTACGGGGTGGCAAATTACTGAAATGCCCCCTGGCATCGGAAAATCTCAAAAGTGCTTTGAAATGCTATTTTAAGTTTCCTGAATTCCTTCTTGATCTAAAAAGTATTTTACAAAAGTTTCGCAAAAATATCCCGAACCGGTGTACGGATCGGGCGGTTAAAAGCCCGATCGAACAAAAAAATAGCTAACGGCTTCGGAATGGTGGAAATTCCAGGGGAACCGAACTTCCCAACATCCTAGGGTTCTCATACAAGTTTCGCGCAAATCGCGCTAGTTTGATATTTTAAATTACACTGCAAAGTTACA